>JAECUM010051905.1:0-14660 GCA_016617855.1 Megalonaias nervosa | reverse complement strand
ATATATATATATATATATATATATATATATATATAATATTTGTGCTGTCTCACAGAACTTGTATTACTAATAGAATGTAGAACTGTACTTCAGTTTTTCAAAATTCATAAAATAATTTTGCACGTATAAGTTATAGTTCGTTAAGGTAACAGACAGACGGACTAATACGCTATACACGTATATACAACTGGATTTGTACAGGTAACGACGTAGTAGTAAGGGAAATAATCGCTCAATTTACTCCGCAGAGAGATAGCCGAGTTATCTCGCTTTATTATATATACAATTGCTTTAATCATAGAAATTTGATTATTATTCATGTATTTACTCATCAGATTATTTTTTTGTCCCCCGATTAAATAATCAGACGTTCTATGAGCGTATATACAAATTAATATTAAGAGATTCTTGTCTTAGATCCAAAATATTTCCTGCCTGGTCAGTGAGTTTGAAATTTATTCTTGTCAGAAATGGATTATGAACTCGCAGGTACACGGGGTTAATTGGTTCAGTTACAATTAACCACCCTGGTGGATCTTTAGGGCTAAATGAATATAGTATATACCCTTGTTGGGCCTGATTAGATTTTGAAAGATCTACCTGATAGCTACCTTCAATAACATCACATACTAGATTGACTGCAATTGTTGTTGTTATATTTACAATGCCTGGTGATATATGACGTCCGGCACCAAAGGGATTGTTATTGTGTTTTAGTATAACCGGTGGTGGGGATATTTTTCTCCATGATTCAATTACTCCCGGATAATATTCTTCAATAAGATCATTTAATGATTTCTTCATTTCAGCGTTATTTAAATCTGGTATAATGAGTGTTTGTAAATCTTTTTCTGTTATTTTATAATGATCAAGAAATATTTGCTTCGTATTTGGATCTGTGCGGAAATTTTTAATATCAGTTGCAACGTTTATAATACTTTGATTAGCGATGTATAAATCGAATAAGATCTTATTTAAATGTTTTATTGACTCAATTATTTGCTGCTTGATATTATGATCATAATGTTGAGATAATGAAATAAGTAAATTTCTTAAATCATTAAATGTTTTATCGTATTCAGGCTTGAGAGTATCTAAAAACCGTTTAATAAATTCTACATCAACAATATCTCGATGCCTCCCTTCTGGTGTAACGATAACATTGAATGCTGATCTATTTGTCTTGGGAATTCTTTTACCATCAAAATCGGTAAAGTAATATATATCATCGTTTGGATCAGATCCAAATATTATACGATTCCATGGATATTTTCCTCGATATTCTGGATTTTTAATGAATTTTTCTTCACTCGTTTTAAATTCATTTTTAGTTGGTTCTGAAACTCCATTATAAACAGGTGCGACTTCAGGCCATCCTAACACTGACCTGATCGAACTCTGATAAATATCTACGAGGTAATCAGGAGAATTTATTTCAATCGCCGCTGATAGTGTTGGTTCGTGAAAAGTAATCGCTATTTTAGATTCTTTTCCTGTAATAGATTTAATTCTGCGTTGAAATTCATCATTAATCTGTTCTATTTGATAACTGCCCGTTGAAATTCCAACAACTTGCCAATCAGGTGTTCCATCCGGTTTATTTTTATTCGCAATTACTAGTGAATTATTTGGCTGTTGTCCACCAAACGGTTTTGATCTAATATTAGGCCAACTATAATAAACTCGTAATTGCGCTAATGCTATTTCCTTTGCAGGAATTGCAGTCGGAAAATTAACGCTAAATTCAGGATTGGTTGAACTTAATGATATCATAGTAGTTTTTGACGGCGTTGTATTAGCCACGATCTGCTGAAGTAATTGCGACTCTGACATTATTATTATCGTTATTATTTAATTCTCCATCTTCCCGTTATTATCACTAGCGATTATGAATGCTTCATCGTAGGTTTTCATTATCGTTACGAACTCCTCATCGGATATTTTACCATCACTGAGATACGATGAAATATACGAGCATAATTTAGTGTATGCGGCTGTTGCTGTGTGCAATTTCATTATATACTCGTTTAGTTTATTATTTGTACACGTAGATATTTTCTTAGAGATAATACTGAAAATACCTGCACATGTTGTTGCCGTTGAAACTATAATTGTTACAACTGCAGGCGCTGTCATCGTTATTGTTGATAGTAATAATCCAGTTCCGGCAATAAGAGCAGAAACCGAGTATACCATTATATCAATAACAACCATACGTCGACGATATTTTTTTACTTTTATCGTGTAATCGTCGATGATATTTTTTAGTTTGGTTTGACACTCACATACTTGAGTGTATCTGTGACGTTGAACGTCGATAAATGATTCTTGATTCATTATACTTATTTAAGTAACTAATTCGGGAGTTTCAGCTACAAACTCAATACACCACCAATAATCTGCTGTGGTTAACTTTTTATCATTCGCTATTAGCATAAACGTTTCCTCGACATCTTTGTTTAACACTATAGACACAGTTCCAGAAAAACTATCGGTTGAATGACGCCATGTAAATGTGGTAAATACAGTAAATTTTTCAGCACAAAATATAGATAATCTGTATACACCAGTGACCTCTGCGGTATGTTTAAGGGTGTTATTTTCCGGTGTCCATGTTGCTTTTCCTGATGCGACTGTGTACACGATATTAATGATCTGCTTGTGAGGAATTTTAACGAGATTAGTTTTTTGAATAATATTAGGAATACCACTAATGATATCGTTGAGTCTTGCGTTAATGTCAGCGAGATTAATAATAATATTTGGTGGAGTTCCAAAAAAATCATTAATATTTCTGTTTACATTTCTACGAAAATTTAGAAATGTTTGTATATGACTATTAAATTCAGTTCTAAATACAGCAATTCCATCATTGATAGTCGTTAACGAAGTAGTTATTGGAATTTCCCTATCGTCAACGTATTTCTTCGTTGCAGCGTCGAAATCTGTTTCTGGTGTTCTGAGATTATTAATACCATTACTATTCATGTCGAGAAATGCACGCATTATACCACCACGCACTGACACGTACTTGGATTCTTGATCATCGACGTATTTTTTTGTTGCTGCATCATTATCCGAGGTTGGATCTCCAAGATATGTAATTTTTCTTCTTGACATAATAATGTCACCGGTAAATACATCACCAATTTTCTTAACATAATCGTTAACCGACTTACCGGAATCCTGTATTTTACCCTGATCAGTGAAAGTAACGACATTATTAACAACCGCATTTGGAATTCGTATAAGTACATCTAGTAGTTGTATATTACTCGTTTTTAATCGTCCTTGTTTGTCCTGAAAAACGACGACTTTATTTTGATCCACACTTGTGATATTTAATAAATCATCGATTTCATTTCTGAGCTGATCAATGGTTGCATATTTAGATAAATCGAACTTCTGAGTTTTACCTGAGGATCTTCCGTAAATATCTACCATTATATTTACTGATATCAGTTTAAGTATTATGACGTAGTGTAGTGAACGCGTGTACGACTTTATGAGGCGGTGCTGTTGATTTTGATACAGCATCAAGCACAGCGAGGGTTTCACGACCGCATATTGGAGGATCAGTTATTTTTTGTGTTGGTAGCGTTGAATACCAGATTGAAATATCGCCGGTAACGTACTCTAAAAATTCTTTTGGTGGTGCTAATCCATACGAATCGAAATAAATAATTCCACGTGGATCAATTGCATATGCGACCCAGTGCGTGCCTGGGCCAGAATTTTTATCGAGATTAATAATACCAGTTTCAGCATTGTTAGGTTGTTTTGGTAATTGATCGCGCATGAAAACACCTCTGAAATTTTTTATTTTTAATTTTTTAGCAGCATCGAGTAAATCAAAATTGGACATAGGAGATATTAGTAAACTGTCCCTGGTAATCTTAGGCCTTTTCCGTACCAGTGTGGGGTCCCTGGCAATCTTAGACCCCGACCGTGTGCTGGGCCTGATAATCTTAGACGGCCCGGCTGTGGTACGTTTGGTGCTCTTAGACGTCTTCCGTGTTGCTTTTGTCGTGATCTTTTTTTTGAACTTTCTGCGTGTATAATTCCTTGACCCGTTGCTTTCTTTAACGCCATTCCAGCAGCAGTTCCAACAGCACCTAGCGCAGCTGCTTTTGCAACAGCTGGGGCTGCAGCTGCTATTAATGCTGGTATTGCTGCAAGAAGTGGAAATATACCACCCGTCTTAACGGTGTCTTTGATGGCGCCCGCAGAAAGATTAAGTTTAACGCCTTTATTTGATTTTTTAGCATCATTGAAGTTTTTGAACTGACGCTCGGTCAACGATAGTTTATCTGCACCGGTCATCTGTTCTCGTTTTAGCGATATTTTTATTCCACAGTTATTTTTTGATGCTGATTGCATCCTTTTAATCTGACCAGGAGTCAGACTTACACTAACGTGATGATATGACATTATAATTATTATGAACGATCTAATTACGTGTTTATTTACATATTTTCTACTGGAGCATCAATAACTCTCATTCGTCCACCAACACCTTCGAGTAACATCGATTTATCGCTGAGTATAACGGCTATTGCTCTGTAATTAGGAATAGCTCCAACATCTCTATTAACGCGAGCTCGAAAATGTATATCTACAACAGATTGTCTTGTTAAATCTAAATGTTCTAGTGAAAAGTAATAAATCGGATACAGCAATGTAAAATCTAGCTGCGATATTTGTAAACCAGTATCAATATTTTGATCACGTCCCATGAATGTCATTAATCGATGATAGGCACGTGCTACATGATTTTGTTCGAAATTCAACAAAATATTCTCGGATGGTTCTTGATGTCCATTTATCCTTAATGAAACCTCGGAAACACCGAGTTTATCAAATATCATAATACTTTCATTTTGATCGTTTACTCGTGCAGTATTTTGAAACGCAATAAATATATGTCGCGGTGCAGAAACACCTTGCTGAGAAGCTATTTGCCACGTAAATAAACCATTAATTGCACTTTGGATAGTATCTGTGGTCATCGTTAACCATGATAACGTTAATTTACCGCCTTGACTCATAAAAGATAGCAACCGGTCTTCTTCAGATATTGTTGGAGTCATCACTGGCATCCACAGCGAAAGTTTGGTCAGTATAACTTTACCATCAACACCAGCGGTTTGCCATAATGCATCATTATCAGTACCTTTTCGTACAAGTACAACTGTGTGCTTAGCTCCGAAAATGACTTTTCTAACATTTCTACAGAATCCAAAGATATGTGACAGTGGAATCGCACATGAAAATGCTCTCCTATCACCTTTTAACATTGCTCGACGTGCTGCAAATCCTAAGTTGAAATTTGGATTCATTGATGTTACTGCAGTGGTATCTGCAGCTCCTCCTGCATCTCTTACATTACCTATAGTTACGTTTCTACTTTCTGGAAAATCAGTTGTATCCTTTGCAAACATCATTGACGGGCCAGCCGATCTTGAATAGTCGTCGCTGTATCTCGCAAGACCAAGTATTGTTGTAGCAACATCAACGTCTTTCTGAATAGATTCGATATTTTTTCCGTCAATCATGTACGTAGCGCTGTCAAATAACGCCATAATACCGTTATTAACAAAACCAACCCTATCATCAGCTCCATATGCTACTGGTGCTGCAGGATTGGCGTTATTTAAAATTTCACCTTCTACTTCAATAAATGCCTCAGCGGGTAGGAAATATCTACTTGTATCCTGAACCTGTAGTTCAATTCTTCCACGCTGATCTGGCATTCGTGCGTCGTAAGAATAATACTGATAATCGCGCACAGACTCATCTTTGAGAACTGGTGCATCCATGTCAAACGCGGGGTCAGATATGCGCTTAAACATCTTTATTATTATCGTCTTCGTCTAACTCGAAGACCACTTCCTGCTATCAGACTAGCGGTTATATTTTTTTCTTTTTCCGACATCGGGATATCAGCCAACTCCGCTAGTTTTTGATTAGCTGCTTGATTTATTATTTTACTTACACTTGCGGGCATCACTTCAGTGCTAGGTAATTTCACAGGTCGGGTCGTTTGTGGTCTGCGTATTAATCGTGATAGTCTATCTTTGATCGCTAAGAATGCTTTGCTAGCAATATTACCAACAGCGTTTATACCTTTTTCACGAACAACATCAATAGCTTTCATTCCTAGCTGCTTTGCAATCGGTATTGCTTTTGGGGCTATTCTTCTAAATAGACCCTGAATAACATCACCTAGTCCATCTCCGTAGGTTGCTCTGTATACAGGTAATCGAGAATTTATTACCCTGACCATGGTAGGTCCACGTTGAGTACCATGCACGATCATTTTATTATTAACTGTTTTTATCACTAATTGTATCTAATCACTGTAATAATCGTCGGCGATTTCATTAATAAGGGATCGATACACATTAATATCCATGATGCCGCCTGTAAATAATCGTTTACAAATATCAGCTGCTTCATTAATGATTTCTGATGAATTATTACCAGCTCGTTTTCCTCCGATGAGGATTTCTAGTCGATCAACATCAGCAAGAACGTTATTGGGACAGGTAATAAGACCACTTCCTAGACCACTTCCAGTTGCGCCAGGATCGTCTTGAAATTCTTCTTCTTCTTCTTTACCTGCTGTTTGGGCTAGTTGTAGTTGTTGTGATCGTGGTAATTTAATTTGTGGTGATTGTGGTAATGTTGCAAATTCTTCTTTTTGTTGTCGTTCTCCTCGTTATTTTATTGTTTCTTGTCGTTCTTGTTTTCGTTGTTCTCGTTGTCGTTGTGTCTCTTGTTGTCGTTGTAGTATCTTGTGTTGTTGTAGTAGTGGTTGCAGTCGTGGTATTGGTTGCTCTGGTGATGGAAATTTGAGATGTGGTGATGATACTGGTGATGATTCAAATTGTGGTGGTTGTGATATTGGTGATGATTCAAATTGTGATGATAGTGATAATTGTTTGTTCTGTTTAGTCTCTTTTATATATCTATGTACAACCTCATCAAATTCATTAAATTTTTCAATATCTTCACTAGATCTGATTTCTGGAGTACCAGTAGTGACGCGATATATATCCCTGATCCAATTGGCAGAGCTTAATGATTTAACATGTTCTGGTTTTACATATTTTTTTCTTTCATAATATCCATACGCGGCAATATCAAATAATTTGGTTGGGTCCCTGATAGCAGCAATACCTTCAGGTGTAAATTTATCTATTATATTAGTTCTGGTTCTTGGTGGTCGTGGTTGTGGTTGAGCTGCTTGTGGTACTTGTGGTGGTGGTTGAGCAGCTTGAATACGACCAGCAATATCAGCAGGCAATGTTGCAAGAGCTCGTTGTGTTGCCTCGGTTGCTGTAACAATTTTCTTCGTTGGTTCGACAATCGGTTTAAATAATTTTTCTGTACCTTCTGTAAATTCCACCTGAGACTCCTGACGCGATTGTAGTTGTTGCTTAACAGAATCACGAACAGGTAGATATTTTTAATTGCCTCTAGTCGCTCTCGAGCTAATTTAGCTGAGTGTGGTTCTCCAATACTCATTATTGATAATATTTATACTTGCTGTTTAATTCATAGCAGCAGTAGAGCTGAACGACAAAAAATTGAATAACCCGCGAGTAAACGAATCGCATAAAAATCTGAAAAAAAAAATACGTCAACAAAAAGTAACGGAAATGAGCTAACCCAAACGATTTATTATCCGTTTTTCAAACTATTGGTAATAATAAAAGTTAGGAGGTTCGGTTTATGTTATTGACCTTTTTTTTTCAGCCACCTGTAGGAACCTTTATTTTTTATAAATAAGGTTTCAGCCAAGTGGTCTGTTCAGCTCTACTGCTGCTGCGTGCAATATCTGCAATGTCTAGTTTTAATATTTCTAAACATTTCTAAAACAAACTGAACAAATAAAGATGAAGAACTCTCGTATACAAGTGCTCAAAGAGATATAACTCCAAAATTTACGGAACTATTGAGATTATCAAATATGATGAACTACATAAACTTGTTTGATTCGAAACGCCAACAACTTGACAGTGTTTGTGACCCCTTGGCGAGTTTCAGGTTGGAAATTATTAACTGATGAATAAAATTGCTAAATTGCTAAGTACGACACTTGCGAATCTTTGATTGATTATTACGTGACCGATCTTAGTAGTTCTTAGCGGTATTCACTCTATGCCAGTCACTAAATTAAATTAAATTAAATCAAATCAAATTAAATTAAATTTTAGAAAACGGAACTTGTGAAGTTCAAGTGGTATTTAGCAGGACTCCATCAAAACTATAGAGTGGTACCAAAACTTCACTGTTGTCAAAAGTTGTTCTGTATCATTCAGACGCTTACCATGAATGATTCAGGACATTGTTTTAGCTTCCAATTGACAAGGGAAACTGCCAACATGCCCACCAATGTGTCAACTAGAACAGAAATTAATTTTAATCGCCTTCTTCACAGATGTGAGGCGATAGCAGCAGATAAGAAGGCATGGGATTGGAGGCTTGAGAAGGTTTCTGAACAAAAATGTTAATATTTAACTCACTTAGAGCGAATGTACAATTTGTCATAGTTATCCTGTTTTCGGGCCGAGTAACATATTTCCGATAGGCGACGTCTAGTGTATACCCGTTTGTCCTATCATTGAGCGTGTCCTAATCTTGGGTAATTACAATTATCATGGCACCATCTGTCTGTCTTTTATATATGGTTGTTTTGTTACTTGGGAATATTCATACGTAGTAACAACTCTGGTGCTGAAAAATTACATTAACAACAACGACGTAATAACAAAGTCCCAAGACTATAGAATGTTTCTTTTCCTGGAAGTAAATAAATAAATAAAGAAAGAATCATTAGATAATTTCACAAAGATCTACTTTTCCGCCAGTATATGGTCTCTACATCTTACACCAAAAGCTAATCTGAGTTTTCTCTCTCTCTAGCCACTCTAGTCCTACAATGTAAAACATAGCACATGTTGTTTTTGTTTAAGTGCTATGTCTTGCTACCCAAATAACGGCCTTGCATAGCCTATTCCGATGTTGGTTGGCGTTGGAATGAGTAGTCAAAGTTTCAGGAATATCTCACACACTTTGCAGCCAATATCGACACTCTTCCACTAATTTATGTGAAACTAATATACTTATTGTGCTGTCTTTATCCTGGTGGAATCAAAATATGACACTAGCAAATGGACGCATTTTCATGTTCCATTGACATACATTTGAATTTGTTGCAATGCGACGATAGTCGAGGTACGCCGAAGTATGTTCAGGTAGGTTCATGTTTTGGGGGGATATCTTTCTTGAATGAAACGAAACATTGCTTACAGTTCCATTAGGCATAATGTATTTTTATTCATTTCAATACAGAATAATATTTCAACTTAACCCGATTTCCAGCCAACTGAAATGTAGGCCAAAGAAACTTGAAAACAGGTCCATTTCTTTTGTGAGAATCTGAATTTATTTGAGAAAAGACATCAGGGTAAGTAAAGTCTGACAAAAACATTATAACGTAACTTTGTAGAAAAGCGTTGTTATTGGTTGCCAGTTGTGTGTGATATTTCGGAAATTTGACTTTTGTTACACTTTTAGTCGACATCAAAACACACTACACAGTGCCGTTAGTTAGGCAGTAAGACACATCACCCTCTAGAACAAAATATTGGGTGATGTGTCTTATGTTGTAAGACTATAGCCATATATGTGGACATTTATGTTGGGGTGTAGGGTCAGAGTCCATTGCCTGTTGAAAATTTGGAATTCACTGACACCATGCAGTATTGGCATAGGGTAGCAGCTTACTAGCCAACCTTGCAAACTTGAACAACCTTTCATCAATATATACCTGCATGAAATTGATAGGAATATGATTTTTTTTTCTTCAGAAATTGCAAGTATAGCATTTATTATATCTTTAATCCACTTACGACATATTTTTTTAAACCTCTGGTGGAATCACATGTATGTTAAAGCTAAATGAGCACCAATTTTAGGTAACCCAGGCAATCTGTTCCCCTTTTTAGGTCACATGCTTAGAATTGTTAAAACAAAGTTTACAGCTTTTTTACAAGCTTGATGGGCACATACAGGAGGGGCTCAATCTGAAATTAGAGGCACCCAAGGCATCAGGCTATTGGATTCATTTATCACTGCAGTGGTTTTATGAAAGTATTGTGCTGTGGAAATTTAACAACTATTTTACTGATTTGACCTGCATTCCAATAGATTCAAGTAAGCAAAGTGGCAAAGAAAGTGGTGGTCATGACATTCTTTGTAAGATATAAAGTTGGCAAGACAGACATGTGGCAAATTGGGGGTGAACTTTATCTTTTTTATCATTAGCTGCATCAGGGCAGATATACTCTCAAAATAGAATTCACCACTGTCTTGGGTCATTTGATATTTTCTTCTAGTTGCAACATCTGTCAATAAATTATGTACTGATTGGTTTATTTAGTAGATCACTTATGTGGGTTAAATACATGTTGATAGAACTTCCACTCCATATTAGGAGACTATTGACCTCTGAGTTGTAAAATCCAGGAGTCACGTTACGATTTCTAGGATTCATTGCTGATGGTTTCTACTAATTATGTACCTTATTTCTTTGATTAGCAAAATCACATGGTTTTCATCATTACAGGCAAGACTACAATAAAAGAAATTTGCCTATAACCTGTATTACGGGATAGCGGAGTATTATGATTTCACCTTTATTAAAAAAGGGTTCTGTAGAACATTACATTTGATCTTTCTTAACAAAGCCTAATGTCTTTCTTCTGGTTAATCAAACTTCAGAAAGTAAGACAGTCTGATGTCTTTGGTGTGTCTGAATCAAGATTAGGTCCCACCTGTATTATAAGAGAATTACTTGTCAGGCTGTAATCTAATTTGCCTAAAAGAAACCTTGAGTGAGCCTCCAAAATTCAGCATCTTTATTTTGAAATTCTTGAATGACACTGGTAAATTATTAATAGTCAGCATCATGCTGTGCAACACAATCACAGCACTTTGACATGATCTAATTATGAAACTTGAAGCTACTGTTTTTATTGATATAAGAAAATGACCAATCTCTCTCTGACATCATTTCTGTTTTCAACTGTGATCGAAAAATGTAGAGCTCTTAGAAGCATTCAGAAAACAAAACTATTCCAAAGCCTCCAAATAACTGTCACTACAGATCATGATGAAATACACTGACTGTATATTGACCTGAAACTGCTCCGGTGACCTAGTGGTTAGAGCATCTACCTTGGATGCTGGAGGTCGCTGGTTCAAACTCCGATCAAGTCATACCATAGACTTAAAAAATGGTACAAACAGCTGTCTCGCTTGGTGCTCAGTATTAAGAGGTCAATGTTAGGACTGGTTGGCCTGGTGTCAGGATAATGTAACTGGGTGGGACAGCATGCAATATGTCGGTGGCATGATGCCCCAGTACTAGACATCACTCTAAGCTGGCACACTGCAGACATCATAGCAATATGACTGAAAAATTGTTAAAACTACGTTAAAAAAATAAATAAATCCAAAAATCCAAATCCATTGACCTGAAGGCAGAGCTGAAGGCATATAATCAGAGAATGAGAGATCACAAGAGCAGAGGTGTATGCTACAGTTATTCAGAATTCCACACCTGAACATGAAGAAATTTTGAATCGTTTGAAAATCACATTAGTTGTGAGCCCCACGACTGTAGAATGTCAATTATAGCTCAAGCTCATGAACAATATTACAGATATAATGGTCAGACTATTTAATTGTTCAGCCAAGGGGGAGACAGACTATCTTCCCAACCAAAATAATATTTTATTTTATCTCAAAATAGCTTTATCCAAACTAATATGATGGATAGAATTCTTTTTTGAATAAATCAAGGCTTCAGTATTTTTGTGCGAATTATTTGGATCTAGAATAATTTTGCTGATAAAACTCTCAGGCCCTTCTTCTAATGAAAATTAAATGATCAGTCCATAAAAGCAGGACACTTAAAATGCTTACGAATATATACTTCAAGGAAAAATGCATTGCTTTTAATTAAATCAAATCGAACTTGTAGTAGACAAGATCACATAGTTTTTCTGAAGTACACTTTTTTTTTAGTCAGATATGCACAGAAAATTAGTTTAAAGCATTTTTATATCTTTTCATTTAAAATAAAGAAGTTTCAATATTGTGTCAAAATAGTTGTTCAGAAATATGGTATTGTAAGCAATTCATGGAAAAATAATAAAAAAAGAGTTACCTTTTTTCATG
Organism: Megalonaias nervosa; assembly: GCA_016617855.1. Lineage (NCBI taxonomy): Eukaryota > Metazoa > Mollusca > Bivalvia > Unionida > Unionidae > Megalonaias > Megalonaias nervosa. The sequence goes on along the minus strand of JAECUM010051905.1, from coordinate 2,408 downwards.
CATTGCCTTGTATTGGCTTCATAGTAAAGATAGTAAAAAATCTTCACATCAAACTGTCTGAATGCACAGAACTCTAAAGCGTGACCATCATAAGCCTTATCAGGTCTAGGTCCTGATGCCCTGGCTAGTGGTTGTATACCCTCTGCAGAATTCTGTGCCAGGAAGGGAAAATTATGCTCTTCGCTGGTTAGCAGCTGCAGGGGGAACAACTCAGCAGACACATGCTTGTAGAGGCAAGTACACTTTTAACAACAGAACTAATTAAATTTAATTTATAATTGTAATTAAGATCTAGATTAGTTTATTAACTAAGTGTACATACATTGAAAAAAAAAAAGTTCAGTTTTCATATAGATGATACCATAAGTGACTTCTAATTGAGATAACCACTGAAGTGTTCAAAATGTGAAAAGACTTGAAGCAAGGCTGATAACATTGGATGGATATCATGAATTGAAACAGTTTCAGGAATTAATTATAATCAGTTTATATGTAAACATGAAATATAAACTGGATTTGTACCAGCCATCACATAACATTGGATTTCAGTACATATTAATAAGGAAAAAAATAGAAATTGTCAGTAAATGTTGACAACACCCGCACCCTTCATTTGACAGTTAGGGTTCTTGATTTACTATAGCTGTTATGGCTAGACTTCATGCCCATTACAGTATACTTTACTTTATAAATATACTTATTCTTTATAAACATTTTATTAAGTTATAACCCAGGCATCTAGGAGAGGCACAGGAGCAAATGCTTGTTGCATAAATAACTTGGCCATACATGGTATGAAAGTACACATATATATAGGGTGGTTTCTCAGTTATGACCCAGGGGCTGACTCCCAGTGGGTAAGTACAACCATGGGCTTAACCCTGGGACAGTGTTGTTTTGAGTAAAGTTTGAAATATTTTAATCATGTTGGCTCATTCTCTTGTGTATTTTACAGTAGTATAATATAAATTCCCCCGTAAAATTGCTGCATAAGTGTAATTGTTTATCAGGTCAACAGTAAGCAGTGAATTATTAGTTTTTGCAAATCAACATGTTGATTGGTAAGCAGTGAATGCTTACTTTTTACATAGTTTCAAATCAAAATGTTGGCAGTTAAGCATTATTAATGACTACTTTTTACATAATTAAGTTTTAAAGTAATTATAAATGTAATTTATAACTGTCAAATGACCAGATTATAGGTATCATTTTTCTGGCAGTGACTTCTTTGTCAACTTTATGAATCTGTGTTAACATTCTGTGTTAAATCAGATATATGATAGCATAGTGTGCAAAAGAATTATTATTATTATTATTATTATTATTATTATTAATATTAGCTTTCCAGGTCAAAGACCAGAAGAGCTTATGCAGTCTTGTGTCAACCGCTGTCTGTCCATTAGCACAAGTTTCTATTGCTAATCCTCCTAAACTACTGGGAGGATTGTCTTGAAACATGCACAAGTATTCCAGGGTCTAGTTGTTATGACGTCTAGTTGGCCTGACATGAAAATGGTGCTGATCTGACATCTTATATCCAATATGGTGGCAACTGTGTCCATCATCTTGTTATTATAGTTCTGCCTGAAATAGATTGATTGTATCAACATGGAGGTTTTTACTAAAAGACTTGTTATGTCTTTTCAGTCCAAAATGAAAATTGTGCTGATTAGCCCTCAAACATGGCCTGTTTGCCTTCTGAACAAGCTTGTTATTACTACTTCTTTTGAGCACAGAAGTTTACTGCTACAATTTTACCATAATTTCTACAGAATATTTCAAAACAATATGAGGTACACAATTTCAAGGTATTGATTTTATGTGCAGAGTCTTTGTCTGCAAAGATGCTGCATGCCTGAGTTCTACTTATTTATTAAGCTAATCAGTCCTGTCAATGAAACACTTGTGAATATTGTACTGCATTCAAGCATCTGTATAATTATGAGTGAGGTCAATACATGTGAATTGCACAGATTTGATGTTGTGATAAACTGTTGACAAATAAAAGAAGGCAGTGGATGATTAGACTGCCCTAATAGAAATGAAGGTATCCACAAATAATTATGACCATGTACCAACCAATTCATCCAAACTACTGCTGGTTTAGAAGGAGAAATGGGGTGGGAGTGGTCAGTTAATTAGGGGCTCAATGATGCTAGAAAAATCCACATGCATAGTTTGCGAGTTTCTTCAAAACTTGGAATGTAAGACTGCTGTCATTGCTGGCATGGCAACGTTTTGACAGTTGGATACAATGAAATGTTTAGTGATCTATCTATGACATCAGGTTCAAAGTCAAAGGCCATGACAAAGAATTTTGTACTGCGCTTACAGATATCTCATAAACATATTAACTTGAGCATAATAAGAAAATATATTTGTTACCAAGTTTGGTTATGTTGGATTTT
>JAECUM010051904.1:0-60904 GCA_016617855.1 Megalonaias nervosa | reverse complement strand
CTACTGAAATTTAATTAGAACTTTACTCATTAGGATTGGTGATAGAACCTTTTGGACTATTTGTAATATATTATAGGGAAATATATATTTGCTGAATTTTACAAAACTTGTTGTTTTTTCTCTTTTCTATTACCAAGTGTAAAACCATCGAGTTTGTAATAAAATCTCAGTTATATTTGTCACCTAACAGATGATAAAAATTTAATGAGCAATTTATTTATTGACTTGAAAATTTTAAATGAAGCACACAAACGAATACTTTTTGCATTACTCTTCGATTTTATATCCTTTAATGAATACAAACAAACCAATGAATAATCTTTCATGCATATAGGTAAGATATATAATCTTGTTCTTTCCTAAGCAACCACAACGGACTGAGAATGATTAATATTGATAACTGACAGGTCGTGTGTGCACCATACACGTAAAACAGTATAAAAGAATCACGTGTGTGTGTTTGTGTGTGTGTGTGTGTCAATGATTTTATTCTAAGTTGATTGATAATCCGCAGTTATTGCTAAGGTAGATGAAATGGAAACTATGCTCATTAAAAACGTATTAAGTTACCTGTGCATAGGGAAAGGTTCCACAGGATGCTTAAAAACATTTTAAAAACCTAAAAGTATCAAGAATATAAAACAAACATTTTTTTTTTGTGTTGTCACAACTCTAGGTCTTAAACTATGTAACAGAAAGAAGCAAAACCAACAAGATTAGTAAAAATGACAATTTTAAGACACTTATAGCATTTGTGAATTAAATTCCAATGTCCTATCACAAGTCCAAGATGATACAATTTCCATCGGTTATTTACACAATACGAGAAATTATGACTGAACAAACTATTTGTTTTTCGTTTATAACACATTTCAGTGAATCACACCGTCAATCCATTAGTAGAAATCGCTGAGGTGGTTCAAACAAATTGATTTTTATTTTGGTGGAAAAATTTATCGCAAAGAAAATGCATGACTTTCTGTAAATTACTGAGCCAATATAAATCAGGTAAATTTAGGTCTCTACAAAATAGCCTAGGTATTTCCAATTGTACATCACTTCTCTTGGCTGAAAAGCCAACGCAATTAAGGCGGACGTGTTAGTAAAGAATCTCCTTGGTTTGAAATGCGATGACGGTTATGTTAGAAACCCCCTTGCGACAATCAATTTAGAAATTACAAACTAATGAATAAAGTGACAAAGTTTTGTGCATTTTGTTTATATCCATGATACTTTTTAAAATTGGTCGGGAGTTACAAACTGCTGAATTGGGTAGGCGAATAATATACCAGTTTAAACAAAAGGTACCATGACAAATATTTCTAATAATTCACCAACAAGAAATGCATCTTTTAGGAAAAACTGAGTAAAACCTATATCTTCATTAAAGTACATATTTTTCTCAACTGTATTAAGATTGTATTTTTTTAAAATTTGTTTTTGTTTTTTTTTTTTGTTTTACAGACAAGACATACTACTTCATGTAGTTGGCACTATATGCAAATGGATAAAAAAAATGTAAAGCATGTATGTTTCCCATCAGGTGCGCTAACCCTACATTAGCCTGAACTATTCAAGGAATGGTGAGGTCAGACACCTCAATTACACAACATACATCTATAAAAGACAAGCAAAATGTGTGGCTGGTTCCGAGTATATATCCTCCTAACTTTGATAAATCTGATTCACCTGGGTTTTAAATGGACTAAGATTCTTTTAAAGTATGCGTCGTCTTACATACAAATGCCTATATTTATGCAAGTGTGAGCAGTCTCTTTATTCCACTGACTAAAAATGAACAATATCAGTTGTATGTTTTATTTTCAAAAATGTGTTTTGCACCTACTTACTGAGGTATATCGTGCAGCTTTTTGTTAAAGGTGTGTCATATTAGAACATTTCAATAAAGCCCTCTCCCCATGTTAAACGGTTGTTTCCATACAGCCTAATAACGTAACAGTCGAATTAGACGAAGTAGATTAATGTAAAATTAGAAGAAGAAGAAGAAAAAGAAGAAGAAGAGAAGACCCTGATAAATACTGTTATGCATTACAGACAACGAAACCAAAAATATGTAAGTTATTTGGACACGTTCTTTCTGAAATCATGATGAAACTTCAAAAAGACTAAATTATGTTCATTATTAACAAAACATGCACTTTCCGATATACTGACAAGGTTTTCGTTGAATGCAAAAGTGTTGTTTTTTTTACAAAACAACTAAAAGACAAAAATGAACGAAAAATGATCTATTTGAAATAAAGAGTATATCACGTTTACTTCAAAATAATCTTTAACAAAATATCGAAAATGTCTTCATTATATTGAAAACTAAATTTGCGTTATAATTAAAATCTTTTATTTATAACACAAACATATTTCGAAACAAAGAACATTCTTGCTTTTCTTACTGGTTGTATGTAATACCTTGCATTGCTCATACCCAATTCAAAAAACAACGTTTATAACTGAAGTAACTCTACAATAACATCTCCAATCAAACGGAAAACGAAACAAACAGCTTATAAAGAAAAATAAAGTTTTTTCTTAAAACCAATATCCTCGTTTTTGAATTACGTTCTGAAATACAAAACCGTTAAGTTCGGGTTAATATTTGTCAGTATTAATGCAACTCCTAATATAGGAATCCCAATGAAAATATTCACAGTTAGTCCCAATAAGATTGGGGTTAAGTCCATGCTAAGTACGACTCACTAAGAGCAATACATATGCTTGCAACTTTTATTTTACTGCATGGATATAAATTAAGTAGACCAAATACAACTGTTGCAAAACCAAATTATCATAACATACAAATGCACCAAAAGAACTTAACAATAAACTGTGCATGACGTATGAATGGTCCTGATATACTTGTCTTTCTTGGTTGTCCCCATTTCACCTGCAGCATTTCTGGCATTTCCGTTAATGGAAAAACACATAAAAAAATAATACATTAATTGCCATATTGGAGCTACGAAAGTTATTAAAATATTACTTCACTGAAACACCATATTGTTTATGTGGGTTGGTGATAAATGCCGATATGTTATGACTGTAGTTGATAGAACCAATCGTAGGTCTTAGTGAATAGACAATTTTTGACCTGTTTATCCACGTTATTACATTCAAGGGCGTTTGCTGTATGATCTCACAAATTGATCCCCATTTATTTACCTGCCGTCGGCAACAATCAGGGGGCGATAATTTATCATGCACGTTGAATGCAGAACATTCAAGGATCTGATCGTATTTAAAGATCTGGAGCATTTTCAAACTTTGAACACGGTGTACTAACACAACTTTATGTTTTTCTTTAAAATGTAATTTCTCAAGCGAAACTGTCTTATTCCTCTGGTGGATGTTCAGTGAATCGGAAATCCAATACAGTTTTGCTAAAATGATTACATTTTCCAACATCACCTTAGAAACCGTGGTTATATAGGAATAGCTTGCCAGATATGCACATGTTTCCACAATAAAAAAAGAACATGATACAGTACTACCTCATTTTAAGGTCGTTTATTATACCACAGCTTCTGTTACATGGCGGGGCCCCGAGTGGACTAGTGGTCTAAAGCGCTCACCGTTCCGGATCACTGCCATCTCACCTCTGTCTGCGTGGGTTCAAGTCTCAGGCTCGGCTAACGTGAGTACGTGAGAAAGCTTGCCAGTGGCTTCTCGTGGGTCGGTAGTTCTTCTAGAGGGGTTTCCAGGGTTCTTCCTCCACCAGTTATACTGGCCGCCATGTATAGCCTATCTTGTGCTGAAAAATGGCGTTAAACCCAACAACAACAACAACAACAACAACAACTCCTATATGGCAACTATGATGAAGGAACCCACTTCATTAGGCGGTAATAAGTATCATGTCTTAATTATAAGATGGTCTCACGATAAGGCGGTATGATCACATGAACAGCGTTATAACTAGGGAGAACTATATTTTATTCTGTAAAATGAATCCTAGATGCCAATATCATACCTGAAGATTGCAACTTCTGAAAAATATAGTTGTTACTACACGCTGAGGAGGGGATGCATGAATTACATCCCACCCACACTATTTCAGCTGTAATTATAACAAGAGTAAGCAGTATGCGAACAAACCTCTGGCTCTGTATTTTTTAAACTTTCTGAGCAAGAAATGCAGGCTCAAACTTGAAGTTTCAAAATAAGCGATGACAATAAAACACATATATGATTGAAATCTAACATATATATATATATATATCTTGAGTTAAGCTAGGAAGATCCCAAAATGTTTAAGGAGTCTGTTTTCCACCTATCTGAAGATTAAAGGTTTTTGTAGTTCAGTTCTAGTTTTGTGCTAAAAAGTTTCAACAACACGGGTACCGGCCTGGAATACAATTTCTGGCATATCTATCATAATTGTAGAATTTTGACTGGCCAGAATATTTTAAAGTAAGATTTGGAGTCGAGTAAACTTTTATGGAGGGGTCTGAGCCTGAATATTTGTTTGAGACTTAGTGACTGTCAATCACAAAGGACTTTACTTTCGAAACGCCACTTTTAATTGGCTGAGGGTGTAAACTCAATCTCAACCTCTGAGATCTCAGAGTCCTACTCTGTTTGTATATGGGTGTAGCACATAGAGGTAAATACGAAAGGCATAGGTGCAACTAAATTACACAAGTAATATCTCACATCATTAGACATGACATCTTGTCTAAATATAGGTATGATGAAAGTTACGTTCAAAGATGGAGAAAGACTTTCTGTTTGGAATTTTGTAATATTTACGCCATTTTTCAGTACATCATAGACTATACGTGGCAGCCAATATATATGGTGGAGAAAGAACCCTAGAAGAATCACGAACCCAAAGGAAGATACTGGCAAGCTTTCTCACATAGCGGAGACTCTGACATGGACAGATGTGAGACGTGTGTGTGATCTGTAAAGGCAAGCACCTTAGACCACATGGCCACTTGGGGTCCTGAGAGAAAGACAGACACCGACAGAGAGGCAGTTAGAATTAAGTTGGACAAAGCTTACCTTCCAACGGATCCAACATCATTCGCCTTGAGAGTAACTCCATATCATAGTAAATTAAAATCCTTTCGAAAACACTTATATTAAACGTCCTTTCTGCTTCTATATATAACACTATGCTAGCTGCTGACGTCAAGCACATTTCTTTTGTCTTTCCATGTGCAATAACTAACGTTTCAAATTCAAATCTTGCAGATGGATATTCTTGATCTGATGACTTCCCATTTATTAAAGACTCCTTTGAAACTATTAATCTCGTCCTTCCACTATCTATCACAAAACACATCTGGAAATTACCAGAATGTAAAGGTTTTAGCTCCAACCGTAGGGCACCAAAGGGCTGTAGCCACGTGATCCTTCCTTCTTGACATCTTGCTTGGACAGTCCGTACTCGGGACTCGCCCTGCTCATCCCTGAAGAAAAGAGATGAGGTAAAATAGGCTAACATTGGATTTAAATCTCAGTCAGATTGCTTAAATTAGTATCTATCTGCATGTACATACATACATACATACATACATACATACATACATACATGCACAGATGTACATACAACAAGAGATTCTCGAAGGGACTGACCCTTTCTTGTGCAAAAATAATTTCCAGGAATTCAAGATAAGACCATTTCTTCCTTTCAAGTATCAAGTGTTGAAACCACCTACGATATTCTTCAGCAAAAACACCATTTACAAATTAACACACTGGATGCCAGCTGGGCATCATTTCCATTTAGGACAAAGAAGATATCATTAAAAGTTTTTTGAGGAAAGTTCCTCGTCATATTCAGGTGGAGTAGAGACAACGTGATTGTTAAGGTAGTGGCATGGCTGTCATATAGAATGTATAACTGGCACTATTTCATTTACGACTTGGTGATAACCCCCTTCCATAATGATCACCCATTCCAAAGGAATAGTGACAACCATATTAGCAGACATATTGGATACACAACTGGAACCATTTTCGATTAGAATCAGTATGTATCGTAAGCGGGGTGTGTGTGTGTGTGTGTGTGTGTGTGTGTGTGTGTGTTGGATTTTTAATGTAGCTTTAACAATTTTTCAGTCATATCGCTATAACGTTTGCAGTGTGGCAGTGTATAGTGATGTCTACCACTGGGGCATCCCATCCAGGTACATTATCCTGACACCAGGCCGACCAGTCCTAACACTAACCTCTTAATGCTGAGCGCCTAGCGAGACAGCTGTTAGTATCATTTTTATAAGTCTTTGGTATGACTCGGCCGGGGTTCGAACCCGTGACCTCACGCATCTGAGGCGGACGCTCTAACCACTAGGCCACCTGAGCGGTCCGTATCGTAAGCGGTCTAATGGTGAGAATCCCATGTTGATATAGTCATCCATTTGGACAGGAGTAGAGACATTTTCAAGCGTTGACCTACCATTCAGGAGGAGTAGCGATAACAAGATTTTCAAGATGGCCACCATAGGGCCACATTGGATGTCAGAGCGAAAACATTTTCACTTAAAACCAACTGGACATAATTAGAGTTAATAGGACTTTCTGTTTAAATAGAGCTGTAATCAGATTTTCAAAATGACTACCATATCGGGATGTAACAACATTTCCCTGGCGATCAAGATGCACAGGATCAATTGGCTCGGACATGTAATGAGGATGCCAAAGAACAGATACCCAATGTAGCCCTCAGACGGACACCAGCTGGTAAGCGTACATGTGGACGGCCAAAGATAACCTGGAGAAGGACAGTGATGACCGAGCTCGAAGAGATGCGACTTTCCTAAGGCGAGGCACAAACCATTGCTCAAGTTCGACCAAGATGGCAGATAGTAGTTGCAGCCTTATGTCCCGGAAAAGATGAAGAGGACAAACTGGTCATGGTGGACATATTGGCCCTCAGTTCGATACCATTTTTATTCAGTATCACCTATACACCATAAGAAGTCTTACAGTGAAAATCCCATGTTAATACAACTATCCAATCAGGAGAAGTAGAGATATCAAGATTTGCATGATGGTTGCCATAGCAGCCATACTGGACTTCAGATCAGCACCATTTATATTTAGGACCAACAGGATATCATTGGAAGTCTTTTAGTTGAAACCCAATGATGATCTGACCAGCCATTCAGGAGTAGCGATAACAAGATTTTCAAGATGGCCACTGTGATGGCCATATTGGACATTAAATCATCATTTTCATTTAGCACCAACTAGACATCATAAGAAGTCTTTCAGTAAAATCCTATGCTGATATAACCCTCCATTCAGGAGGAGTAGCAATAACAGGATATTCAAGATGGTGGTCATATTGGACATCAGACCGGTACCATTTTCATCTAGAACCAACCAGACATCATAAGAAGTTTTTTTAGTGGAAACCACATGTTGATTTGACCATCCATTCAGGAGGAGTAGCGATACAAATATTTTCAAGTTGGCCATTGTGACAGACATAACGGATGTCCGAGCGGCACCATTTGCATTTATGATCAACTAGACCATAGGATGAATGTGTTTTTGTAAAGTTTCAAAATAGCCCTTTGCAAGTAGTTTAGGAATAGTGATAACAAACTTGTGCTAACAGACAGATGCGGACAACAGATAACGGACGGACAACAGACCATCCCATAATAAAATGGCAAATGACACAATCAATAATATTATGTTAACAGTCTAGCTTCATGTTTCAATGTTGTTATTTGCCTGCAACATATAGAGTTCAATTACAAACTGTAGCACTCCCGTTTTTGTGCAAACCGAATTATATTTTGATGCTTAAAGAACTTTTTTTCTTTCAGTTCTTCTATCCCCGGGTTGTTTCCTGTCTTCAGAAAATAACACAAGTTTGACAAAATTGTAAAAAGGTACCGTGCAATTTCAAGATCAAAGTTAGTTTTTTGGCAAAACTGTTAAAAATAGTATAAATTTACAAGAACTACTGGCGGCTTTCAGGGCTCATTATTTTGGTTTAACTTCAAGCTGAATTTATTCAGAATTATGAAGACTGTAAACAGAAAAGAATAAATGTAATTTTGAAAACTATGCTTCCAATGGTACCTGAACCATTCTTTCGTATTTGGCATAGGTAGAACATTCCAAATGATCATGACTGAATTAAAGTATGGATCATGTTTGAATTCAACAAAAAATAGATAAAAAATTTGTGCAAATTGATGAATCGTTGACTCTGCATACTGTCAAACATTTATGCTTAACAACTAATGACTTAACCTATTTTCTCAGAGTAGCATTGGCACCATTATCAGCATTATATGACGTGTCACATACAATTGAGGTCGGACCAGGTTATGCCTGCTACCTTAATTAACAACAGACCTCACTATCTGTGACTGTTAACCCATAGTAGACAGCTACATCTGGTTCCCTCTAGAAAGTCCTTTCTGGTGGATCAGGTGGCCGAGCAGATATGTTCATCCCCCAGCTGTGAAGGCAGATGGGCAGCACCAGGCATAAGCAATGATGTAGTAGGAAATAATGGCCACCCAATGCATCCAGTCTTGTCTCCATGCCACAGGATTCAGACATCCCCGGATGAGAGTGTAAGGGCGTCTGTGCAACTATCCCTCACTTAAATCCAACTCACGTACAAGTCATGACGCTATTCTGCTCCCCCCATCAGATGCCTTCATGTCCCGTAGCGATGGGCAAGCGACAAAGCAGCAGGAGTGGATACACGGAGAGCTGTAGCTGCAGACCCACACACAGGCAGATCATGGCATAGGGTCACTATTCATTGGACCAAAGCAACAGTGGGCAACTAAGCAGCCCTTTTTAAGATCACACTGCTCACACCCTAAGCACAAGGAAAGGGCTAGAAAATGGAGCCCTAAAAGGTGCCCACTTCACCTTAATCCTGGTCCCAATACTGTGGCTGACTTGGTTTCCATCACAGCGGTCGAAACTTAAGAAGACAAAAGTGATGCTACTCACCATCGGTGCCTGGAACGTACGCACACTTGTGGACAGTAAATTAGCGGATAGACCAGAGAGAAGAACAGTTCTAGTTGGTACAGAATGGGTAAAATTCCACACCTGCATTGAATAAAACTTGCCAGGCTGAGGAAGAACAATTCACCGAATTAGGAGCCAGCTATTGACATGAAAGTGGTATTGGGTTTGCCACCAAATTACGGATAGTTAGCAAACTGACAAATCTAACAAAGGGCGTCAACGACAGGCCAATAAAATAAGATGTCCGCTGTCTGGGAAAAAGATATGCAACTATCATCGTCGCATATGCACCCGCAATGACCAACCCAGATGAGGTTAAAGACAAAATTTTTATGAAGACCGGAGTCTCTTACTGCAAAAGTACCAACGGCGGATAAGCTCGTCGTCTTTGGTGACATCAGTGCTGGAGTTGACAGAGATCACCAGATATAGCCGGGTGTAAATAGCAAAATAGGCTCTGGCAAAATAACAGACTCCTCGTACTGAGGAAATGCACTAAACATAACCTCGTAATCTCCAACACAGTCTTCCGCCTTCGAAACTGGAACAAGGCAACCAGGTGCTACCTTGCTCCATGCACTGGCATTTTACTGACTACATCATCGTCAGGAGAAGACCAGGCAGGATGTCCGAGTGACGAAGGCCATAAGAAGACTGATCACCGACTCATCGTCTCCAAGCACAATATCCAGGTTCAGCCCAGTAGATGACAACAAGGCAATAAAGTATGCAAAAAGCTTAATTTCTCCAAACTGAAACAGCAGAATGTGAAAGAAGCATTTTTGTTGTTGTCGAAGAACTGTGCTGCCAACTAGATACAATATAAACTCCAAGAATGTTGAGGAAAACAGGGCCTCCTACAGAGATTCTGCGTACCCAACTGCACCCAAAACCCTCGTTCCCGCGACACGTAAACATCCAGAGTGGTTTGATGACAATGATGCTGCCATACAGAGACTCCTCAGTGAGAAACATTAATTACAGAAGGTATGTTTAGACAACAACAGCAAGAGGACTGTTCAATGCAAATCCAAACCCTCTTCAGCAAAATGTTCTCTGCCATGCTCACTGATGCTTTCCGTGACCATGACAGCGGGATTGACATCAGCTGCTGGAACTGACGGCAAACTCTTTAATCTGAAGACACTATTGGTGAAGATGATATTACAGGAAGTGACTGTCCGTGATCTCCTACATGCTGACGACTGTTCCTGAATGCCAAATCCGAGTTTGACACGCAACAGAGTGTGGACCATTTCTCTTCTACTTGTGAAAAAGTTCGATCTCATAATCAGTATCAAGAAAATATATGTAATGCATCAACCTGCACCAGGAAAGCCTTGCGTATATCCTACCATTACAATAAATGGCCAAACTCTCATGGCAGGGGACAACTTCGCAAATCTCGGCAGCACAGTCATAAGCAATCAACATCAAGGATGAAACAATGCTGGCAGTCTATGTGCAAAATGTGTGGAAGTGCTGAGGCATCAGTCTACAAATAAAACTTAAGGTCTACAAAGCCATTGTGTTGCCAACCCTGATTAAGTCTTGCAAAACCTGGATGGTGTACATATGCCATGTGAAGAAGTTATGCCAATTTTACATGGGTTGCCTGAGGAAACTGATGAGGATAAGATTGCAGGAGAGGATCCCAAACACTGATGTTGTCATACGGGCAGGTCCAAGCATCCACATTCTGCTGATGACCTGACAGGTGAGATGAGCGGCCCACGTTACCAGTATGTCGGAAGAGCGATTACCAAATAAGATCTTCTACGGCGAGCGGAAGGAGGGAAAGCATGGTGGTCAGATGAAACACCTCAAAGATTACCTCCAATGATCATTGAAATACTTCAACACTGACCCTGAGCCTTCGGAAATCTTGCACAGGATCGCTCCACCTGGCGAAGTCTCATCAATACTGGAGCTTCAGACTCTGAACGGAGGAGAATTGCAGCATGTCCTCTATTTTTCAAGCAAACCCAAGAGGTATCTCATATCCAGAGTGCCACTGAGCACCAACTGGCCGCATCAGCCTCTCCAGTACTTACAGAAACCAGACCAGTTACGTCATGGTAATCTTCGAACTCGAAGGACGAACAATATATATATATATATATATATATATATATATATATATATATATATATATAAGCAAATGTCATAAGAGAACAACCATAAAATTTTCGGAGGAAAAAACAACTTTTGAACCATGCACCTATTCTATGTTTTTCCCAGCTGGAGAACTGACAACACAGAGAAGAGACATTCCACAATGTAAATCATCTAAAAAAAAGTCGCCCCCAAAAAAGTTCAGTTTCAGAGTTTTAAAAATTTGGTCTGAGGAATGTTTTCAAAAATACATTTTTAGGACGCAAGTTTAAGTGGAGAAACACTCGATTACTGAGGAATCAAGTTTGTTTAATAAGTCTGAGGATAAAACTGACAAACATTTCCAACATAATGGTAGACATATCACAGAGCGCATCAGCTGTATTGAATATGAGGCAAATTAAAAAGTATTGCATCATGTTATAGTGTTGTTGTTGTTGAGACTTTTCGTTACCGGGGCACATGCTGGGATTTGTATGTATATTTACTTTTTAATTTTTTTTTTTCTGTTCATGCAGAAAATAAAGAACAGAACACTGAACAATATTGTTTAGAATTTACTTTTAAAAAATATCCAAATGATTCTTAAAATATTTGATCTGCATATTAGAAAGAGACTGAAACTTCGTTTCGTTAAAAATACATATTAAATTATCACCTTTTAAGTTCAATGCATCAATAATTTTTTGTAATGGAAACATAAAAATAAAGAGTTTGAATGTACTGTAAATTAATTAGCTTTCTGTTTAAAATTGAATGTATTTAAGTACTGTTATTCTGTGAAATCTGCTCTGAAATTGGCTTGGAAGCAGAGTGTGTGTGTTCAGTAAGTATGGTGTATGAAAAATGGTCACTTATTTGTCCAAAACCTGTGTTCCATTAGAAAAGTAAGGAAAATCCACTGCAGTTTAAATCCATTCATATGCCCCATACATTTTTTAAAAAAATTCAAAGCTTAAGAATAAATCGCCATCTCAGCAATGCAGGCAGACCAATGACACAACTACACAGTAGATATCTAGGCTTAGTCCCGTTGATATACGTCACATGAACATTTTTCAGAGGATTGTACAATATCTTTCGTAAAACGCAAAAATGCCTAATTCATAATTTTAAGAGTATACATTCAAAAAATTAAAAAGAATGTGACTAAAACGATGATATTCAAAAAATATAAACCCTCATAAGGGCTTTGTTCCGACTAGGGTGAAAGAATTCGTTTGATATAGCGTAGGAACATAGGTTTCGGCCTCACGGCCTTGACATGTTTCTTCAACGCATCAAACTCGTTCTTTCCGCCTACTCGGAACAAAACAAATGTAGTTTTGTCTGTATACTTATGATCCTTAAATCAAATTTTTGACACTTGTCACGTATGCCAACGCGGTGGTCAAATGGAATGTTGTGAAACATATTCGGGCCAAATCCAACTTTCGGAACAATTTTGTATTAAAAGTTAATATTAAGTATATGCATTCCTTTATAAGGCTGCAAATTATCCTACGAATTTCAAGAGCACACTTACTTTCTGTCTGAATTTTAAGTAACTTTCTGAAGTCCACACTATTTTATCGTTTGTTGAGCAAGTGTGTTTTATGTTAACTGGCCCTTTCTGATAAATATCTTACCTGGGTGTTGTCATCCCACTCAAAGTTTCCCTGACTATTATACAACAGTGTAGCTAGTTGTTGTTGTTGTTGTTGTTGTTGTTGTTGTAGGGTTTAACGCCATTTTTCAGCACAAGATAGGCTACACATGGCGGCCAGTATAAATGGTGGAGGAAGAACCCGGGAAAATCCCGGAAAGGACCACCAACCCACGAGTAGCTACTGGCAAGCTTTCTCACATACCCTCATCGGCCGAATCCGAGACTCGAACCCACTCAGACAGAGATGAGATGGCAGGGATCCGTAACGGTGTGCGCTTTAGACCACTCGGACATTCTGAGCCCAGTGTAGCTAGTAAATTGTTGACTTCACAATCAACACTTTCGATTTTTATCAGTATGCTCTCGAATGACAGCATGATGTTTATAACAGTATCAGCTATAATACATACTTAATCATCCCACTTTTGTTAGAGCTTTTAAATTACAACTTATACAACAATTAGCATACACAGAAAATTCATCGACTATAAGGTGTTGGTTATTTACTTTTCGGGGTGGGGGTGAGCTGTGATTTCTGTTTTGCGCGGAAATATTTTCTTTTCTTTTGTTTCAAGATAATTAATATTTTTTGCAAAATATATATCATGGATATAATACTATAGTGTTATTTTGTGACAAAATCAAAGCAAAATATTTTTCCAAGTATTCACAGGTAGAAATTAAACGAAAAGGTATCAGGTCCCTGCCCCAGAACAATGAATTGTTGGCTCCTGTTATAATTGCGATATACCATGGTACATATCTCGGTACGTCCAGAAATACCATGGTATACCGCAGAACAAAATTTTTCGTGGTACCCAGATCTAATACATAGCTATCTTGGCTCAAAAATCCATACATTTTGGCATAAAACCTAATTAACCTTCCATGCCATTAGTAGCATCCAGCTAGGGAGTACGATTTACCTAAGTGTTCCTATTAATCATAGGGCTTTGTTTTTCATAAACTGAATGATAAAGACCTAGAATATGTTGCAGTAATTGATTACATAGGCATCATTATAAATCAAAAAATGGGCACAGCCTTATAATCTGTGTATAATCGGAGTCGTGCTGTCTTCTCTAATCTCACAGTTCACTTTTGTAAACGAATAATACGTCAATATATTTTATGCATTTTATGTTAAAGACACAATATGTCGATGTCTGAACAAAATGAAGAGACCAGTTACAGTATATACTCACTTACAAGTTGATTTCAGCAGCAAATTGCACAGACCAAACACGTCATCGAAATGGTAGTGAGATCTCACCAAATTCAGTGAAAGTCTTGGTCAAAATTTCAGTGAAATTTTAGTGAATTTCATTAAAATTTCAGTGGAAGTTTTGGTCAAAATTTTAGTGAAATCTAAACAAATTCGGTTATATTTTCTTGTGATTCGCCCAAAATTCAGTAAAATCACACTAATATTTTGACCAAAACTTTCAGTGAAAATTTCAGTAACACTTTCACTAAGACTTACTTATTATGATACATGTACACGTAAATCTTCCCAAGGTTACATGTATATTGGAACATATTCATATGTAAGATAATAGTGTAAAACTAGCAGCCTGAAGGCCCTTGATGGTACAGAAATAAATGAGGCAATAACAGAAAGAGTGAGTCTTCATTGATGGATAAGTATTAAACATAATGACTCAGCACATAAAATTACAAAAATCCATTTGCATTAGTCTTTCTGCTGACTATTTTTAACTATCTTCCTTGCACAACAGACTCCTTCTGTTATTTGTTGCGTGATGGTGGATGGAAATTAAATGGGTAATTTACGATCTGGTTCATTACAATAAACATTCAAAAGTGGATGGAAATTTATTGAGTAATTTCCCTTAAGTATTTCCTTAATATACGATCTGGTTCATTTACAGTGAAGTTCAAAACTTACCCCCACCCCCACCCCAAAACCACCCTTCTTTTTCTCCTAAAAGTGTTTACTTGCGCCCTGTATATATCAGACCAGCTTTACCGGTCAGCTCAAGCATCCACTCTCTGTGCATGTCGGATGGCCCTGTCGCGGCGTTTGTATGCATTTCATTGGTAAAAGCTTTTCAACTGGTCTTGCGTCGGTTAGGGCGGAATCACTGTTTGCGGTTGTTAATGCTGATCAGTACTGTCGCCATTATCTGGCGTTGCATCAGACTTGCTTGTCTAAAAAGTTACTTAAACGAGATTATATAATTGTCTTTTTGGTGTCCAAGATGGTAAGAAATTCAGCGAGGTCCCATTAATTACATCATTTATCAAATTATTTTATACTTTCCTAATGTTCCTCCTAAGGTTTATCTCCATCCATCAAAAACAGACCCTTCACTGTAACTGCTGATGTAACTAAGTATTTGCTTTCAATAAACCTTATTATTTTAATTAGAATTTAATCTTTTTCCTCTTATGTTCAGTAAGCAATAACTTCGTTCTAAGGAAATGAGCCATCTTTCTTTTTGTTTTCTGTGTTGTTTTACTTTTAGACCTTTCTGACCTTCTTCCTCTTTCTCCAATATCTATATCACTGTATGCCCCTTTTAACAGAAACGAACCTGGGCTCTAATAACCGAAATACGTGGGAATTATTTGAAAGTGTCACCCCATCCGTTTGTTCACTAACTTCACTAATGTGCAACAGCACCCCACCCCCATCAATCATGTCGAAAGCATATTGAGGTATAAAACCGGAGAAAGCCATAATTAAGTTTTGAAAAGAACTGCCCCCGATACAATTGCAATTCAGATTTTGTTTACACATTAAAAAAGATAAATGCTGCATAGACTTCTGTGATCTTATATCTCTTTGACAATTTCCTTAGAGGTGGAATATAGCTGAATCTATCAGTTATAGGTAAAACATAATTATACGATATTGTTAACTTTCTTTGTCGTGTTCGCAATTTGTCCAAAAATTGCAAAATTTTAGAGGAAATCCATAATGCTAACTACAGAAACCCGTTCCTTCACCAAGAACATGCCAATACAAGAAAATCTCATGGACAAAGAATCCGTGTCTACAGGGAATCGGTGTTCGCACAGAATCCGATTCCCAACAGAATCCGTATCATTATTCTTTATGCAGCAGTAAAGACACTGATTATGAAATCTATACTTTAAAAAAAACCAAAAAAAAAAAACCAAAAAAAAAACGTACGGGCTAAATACTTCGGTTAATAACCCACCTCTTAGCTATGTGGATTTCTTATTTCCGTGTGGATTTTTCAAAGGTTGTAATTTAAGAGTGGGATTTCAAACACACGGCTTTTATTAGCCAGAATATGTGACAAATCCGTGCAAAAACCAGTTGTTGTTTTTTTTTTTTTTTATGTGAATAATTTTATTTAGTTCAATTTACAAGGAAGACGTGTCTGAGACTGATTTTAGCAAGTCATCACAACAAGGTAAAGTTGTTAATTGTTTAAATTGTTTTGTTAGACTCTTAACGTACATACACGTTCTCCAAGCTTGTCACCGTAGGAGTAAATCGTAAGATAAGCGTTTTCTTAGCAATGATGGTGCAACGTGGCTTGAAAATTAAAGGTCGACTTTACAAACCGGTCAGTTGGGCTGAAATAACAGGTGACACACACGAACTGATTGGTCAGGTAGGATGAATTCAGTTAATCTGTTCGTATAATAACGTGTCAAAAAGTTAACGTATCGGTTGATCTAGCAGTGCTCGGTGTGTGTGTGTGTGTGTGTGTGTGTGTGTGTGTGTGTGTGTGTGTGTGTGCGTGTGTGTGTGATTTGGATTTTTAACGTAGCTTTAACAATTGTTCAGTCATATCGCTACGATGTCTGCAGTGCGGCAGTTTACAGTGATGTCTAGCACTGGGACATCATGCCGCAGACATGTAGCATGATGTCCCACCCAGTCACATTATCCTGACACCAGGCCGACCAGTCCTAATACTAACCTCTTAATGCTGAGCGCCAAGCGAGGCAGCTGTTAGTACCATTTTGTAAGTCTTTGGTATGACTCGGCCGGGGATCGAACCCACGACCTCCTGCATAGCAGTGCTCGGAATCGTATGCTAATTAGCTAGTCAGATACCGGTAAGAAGCAATTATCCTATAGAGCATCTTTACTGGGATGGATTCTAGGTATAATCCGAGACCTTTCATACTGCTGCAGCTTAACAGACCAACCGACGCGAAATGCGTTGATGTAAGTTGTCAAATATGACTGAACATTTTCAGTACTGAAATTTAAGAGTTATCTGTTACATAAATTAACACATCGCTACAACAGTGTAAATCTCCTATTCCTTATGCTGCCTTAAAAACACCCCTTCCCCATGAAGCTGAAGAACCAGCGGGTAGTATCCTTAATAAAGTTGACCTTTGATAACATGCTGGTCCTCTCTTTTGATTAATGATACATTTGCTTCAGCTAATAATCGCCATTATCCTAGTAACGTTCCTCTTTAAGATCACTTAAATCCAGTGCAGAGAACCTAATATCGATGAAATTGACGGATTCCATAGTTGCCGAGCAAGGGCAGCGCGTGAGGGGTGGATATTAGGGTGTAGGATTCGAAACTTTCACTTGCGGCTGTATACAATGAAAGCCAAATTCCTTTGTCACTATCATTAATTTGGGTTTGTTTCATTTGCTTACCCAGTCTAAATTACGCGGATTAAATACGGTTCTTTTGCATCGGAAATGAAGGTAAATTGGAACTTGTATACAATAAAATGATTCTAACAACGGAGGAAAATCTATTCAGGTTGCGAGAAGGATAATTTCTCTACTGATCTAGGTACAAGTAATAAGGAAATATTTATATAGTCTGTAAACTTCGATTTTAACGAAGCTTAATGGACTCCAGAGATCATATAGTTATATGAATTTCGTAAAAATCGATTAAACAATATTATATAAAACACAGGATGGGAATGTGCAATGTGCTTGGTAATAGTCAATATTCAGTAGTATCAGATTTCGTTATAAACGCAGTGTACGGTACTTATCCTGGAGGAAAACAAAGGTCATGTAAGACTGATACATTCGTGTCTACCAGATATTATTTTATCATCAATTTTTCCTTATAATATAACTTTAATGAAATATTCGTGGAAGACTGATCGAAGCGAATACAGCAAAATGAAAATTACGGCGAAAACTAATCGCAGTGCAATAAAACTTTCTGATACCTTTAGTCGTGGAAAAAAGACATAAGAAAGCAGAAGAATAGGATTATAATAAATCATCATCTTGACAACGACGATTATATGAATTTCAAAACAAGATTTTATTTTTGAACCCATGTGACAGTAAAGTAACATGGCTCTCTGTCTAACTTTAACCTTATATTTATACAAATTTATGGCCCTGATTATTCAAATGATTTATATCGCCGCACGCTTGCAGATTTGGCGCGTGCAAATATTAGTTGGTGACCCAAGGTCTGGAACATACGGCCTCCACTCCCACTCCTCTGAGGAATCTTAAGTTCCAAATGAGCAACAGTGTTGCAGGTTACTCGATATATTAACTATCATTACTAGGTCACTTGTCTAAAATATAAACTTTGTCTAAAGAGTGTAGTCAGATACCAACGACAAATGACAAAAGGTTTTAAGAAGGTCATGCACATGCCTTTGAAGCTCTAATACCGGGAAGAAAACGTCGGAATATCTGAGAAACAAGAAACGCTCTATAGCCGAACAAAATTTCCAGGAATTCAAGATGAGACCATTTCTTCTTTATAAGTGTTGAGTGTTGAAACCATCTCTAATAATCTTAGGACTTTCACATTAGCCATTGTGGTATCCATATCGAATGTAAGATCGGCAACATTTTCATTTAGGACAAACCAGACACCACATGTTGATATGACCATCCATCAGGGAGAATTAGTAACACAATTTTCAATACCTTCATTGTGATAGCAAAATTTGAGGTCAAATCAGAACCATTTTCATTCACGTTGATATGAAAATCACTTCTGGAGGAGCGATGGCAGAATTTTCAAGATGACCGTCACCTTGTTCATTTATGACAAACTGGACATCATATTTTTTTTTGTGAAAACCCCATGTTGAGATGATTTTCAAGATGGCCGCTGTGATGGCCATATTGCTTGTCAGGGCAGCACTATTTTAATTTAAGACCAAAATAAACCATGAGATGAATGTGTGTGTGTGTGTGTGTGTAAAGTTTCAAGGCAATTTTCCGTGTAGTTTAGAGACGTAGCAATCACAAACTTGTGCTAACGGAAGGACGGGCAACAGCTATATTGGACAATTATATCGACCAAATTTTTTATTTCGAACCAATTAGACATCATATGATGTCTTTTAGTAAAACTTCATATTGATATGACCATCCATGCATGAGGAGTAGCGATAACAATTTTTTCAAGATGGCCACTGTGGCGGCCATACTGGATTTCCGAACATCATCATTTTCATTTAGGATCAACTAGTCTATGGAATGAATGTGCGTGTCAAGTTTCACTAACGGATGGACAACTGACAGTAAACCATCCCACAAGCTCTTCAGGACGACGACCAGAAGATCAAAAAACGCGTTAAATTTTGACATTGTACCTTGTTCATGATATCGCATTCCATGAACAAAAACGTATTCCAAAGCTAAATAAGAAAGCGTACGGAAGGAAGGCTGTATCAATATTTGCTTGTAACGTTTACGTTGCAGGCACAAACATTATGTAAATCAATAATTTTTTGCTTGGAAGGTGGTGAATCATAAACATAATGTCAAATAACCAAAACCACTCTAGGAAAGCTCATGCCAAATAACCACTCTTGACAGGCTAATGGCAAATAGCCACTCTAGGTCTGTTAATATCAGTTAACTACTCTAAGCACGATGTTGCCATATAACCACTTTAAGCAGGCTAATGCCAAATAATCAATCTAGAGTTTATATAAATAAGAAAATACAAAATATAAAAAAGAAAGAAGGTACCAAAAAGGTTCAATAACAGCAAAAATGCATATTAAAATTCGTTGATATTAGTATGAATAACAGTAAGTTAATAAAAAATATGGAAGGCAAGAATCCATTAGAATCATCATAATAAGTTTCGAACAAAATATAATATATCGCTCAACATTTTAAACAAGTAAGTAATGATATGAATATTACAAAAAAAAATTCTCGGTTTAGGTTCCCTGGGCTATAAACTTCTTAATAACTTGTATTCACCTTTTAAATATCCCGATCTGCCGACGTCTCCATCTTCAACCTTAATTTCTTACAATGTCGAATAGAGTACTTGCACTGTCTAACGTGTTACAACATCTTAGCAATGTTTCCTCGTTGTCCTTTTTGTACCAATTGACAGGAATTCGCCACTACCCGAACAACCCGCTATTTGACTAGCACGACTCCAATCGGATAATGGGATATATTTTATAATCAGCACAAAGATGAACACTCATTTTAGTTCCTGAATAAAGGCCCAGGTAGTGTACAGAGACAATTTCTTGAGTTGTCTTGACAAAGTGGAAAATCATCTTCCAAATGCAAATATTTTCTTTAAATTTAACTATCATCAAAAGCCACACATATTTACAATAACGTCATTAAATGTATGTATTCTCGCTAGAAGATATAATTATTGACCCGCAATTTTAAGACATGCATGTATTTGTCAATCGAAAAAAAAAAATCATCAAAACAAACTTGCGATAGATCAGCATGGTTTAAACTTTTCTCTCAGTAACACAAAGAATTTACGTGCTTAAACACCCGATAAAAAACGTTAGCTCTTGCATGTTCTGTTGTTTCTGTAAAATAGTAGTTTTCCATTGATGACTCAAACATGGACATGACTGAAAACTGTTTTCTTTTTCTTCTTAATAGCGGGACGTAAAGAAAGTCATTTTCACTGAGAGGATGCGAAACCATATGAAGGCAAGGTGAATTTGTCTCGAAAAAGATTTTTGCAAGTGGCGAATACTTGGGTCTGGACATACGATGCCATCTAAAACAGGACATCTCTTCCCCATATCAGATTTTTGTGGAATCTTTTTTTAAACAGGTCATGTTTTAAGTGAAAGCGATGGTCCCCAATTATAACAGGAGGACCAGCGTTCATTACTTCATTGGTTGTGTTTAAAAAGATGACAGTTTGTAAGCAAATACAAGGAGTTTTCTATGATCTGTTTTAGAAAATCCTATTTACAATGCAACTATATGAAAACTAGCTATTTCTGTAACGTCCTTAGAAAGGAAGAAATTCCCCTGTTAACAGCATAACTGTAGACATTGCCGCATTTAGATACTAGAAATAGCATGTTACTTCACTTTACTGATCGTGAAAAGTTGCAATTGTATTCATTCTACCGGTATATAGAATTGGTTATTCGTAATGTTTTCCTACAAACCTTGTTTACTGTACATGCTCTCAATCAAAAACAGCATACATTTTACGTCACAATTTGTACTTTAGAAAGACAGTATTTTTATTATGCAAAGTACCCATGGGTCAAGGGGGGAGACACGTGACCCCCCGGGAATCATACTGCAAATATATATATATATATATATATATATATATATATATATATATATATATATATATATATATATATATATATATTCCGACAAGTTTAATCATGCAAATGAAGCTGAAAATATGTCACAAGATTCTGTTCAAAACGCTTAATAAATATTAGCTTTAGTTTCAGACTGCTTCTTATACTAACTCTCCCGGACGTGACTGACTGACCCCCCCCGAAAATCCTGACCCCCCCCCTGCACAAAGTCCACCGACCCCCCCCCCGCAAAAAATCCTGCGGGTGCCCATGAAAGTACCGTATGTTTCCCAACACTTATCAGACTTTCTTTCAATAAAAGCTGGGGTTAATGATCAATGAGAGAAACTACACAATCACCATTAAAAAAATATGAACAGAAACATTTTTTTTTCAAACCGTGCCTACGAAATTATGTCAGTTATTTCAATGGCATCTCGACAATAAAAGGAAAAATAGATGGAATCTGTCAAAGCCATGTACAATTTGGTGTCGACAAGATCATAAAGAGATCGCGCAAACAACGAAAGAGCAAAGTCAGCGAACACTTAAAAGGGAGATCGGGTTATCAACAGATCTAAAGTTACCAGTGTGTCTCAAAAAACAACAGACGCAGCGTCTGTAATTTGGTTTCTGAAAAAGAAACTATTTTCATTATGCTAAATGTCTCCTGAGTTTGAGTCCTCCCCCCCCCCAAAAAAAAGGATATCATATTAACTATAGTACGGCTAGGTTTTCATCCTTACAATATGTCCATACATCATCCATAATTCTTAGGTAAAAAAGTGAGTTTCCTATTGCACTGAATTTAAAAATAGAGTAGGCAGGTCGTTTTTTTTTTCTTTTTACGATGGGGAAAAATGCTTGAGTAGGCAATGAGATATAGAGACCGTCTGGAAACACACACACACACACACACACACACACACACGTGTATATATATATATATATATATATATATATATATATATATATATAAACGCATTCAGATTCACCATTTGCTCTCTGCATGTAAATAAAAACATCTTGTAACCCAAATTAATGCTAAATTCATTTCTTATAAATTAATAACTGACCAGAAAAAAATTCATTTATTTTAAAATATTTTTCTTACACGCTTATCTACTCACGTCCAGTAAGTAGTGCCTCAGACAGAGTGTCCGGATAGTTTGACAGTGAAATTTACCCAAAACATTACTCAGGTCAAACATTTTTAAAATGTATATCTCAGTGTCGCACCTTGAACACGGAATCGCGGGTCTCTCGCAAACTTTTGTCATTTGTTCCCCCAAATCTTGACCCTGTGCGCCTACACCATTTCTTTGATGCATGTTAATCCACATCGGTGTGGCGCTAACAACAATTTGGCCAAATTTCGCTAAAGTTAATAAATACTCTAAGATGGCAATGCATATTCTTTTAAAAAAATAATGTAACTGGCACTGAAAATATTCAAAACATGTGGTAGGCGGCCGAGTTGTAGGACACATAGTACTAATTGTATGGAAAAATGGGAACCAGCCTGGAAATGGGTGAACATAAAATAGAGTATATATGGGTTTGGGTGGCCAGGATTGGTGGGTAATGAAAGTTATTTTGAGGGAATAAGAATCTTTTGAGAGCTTATCCTAGCTGTAACTTAAACAAATAGAGACAATGTTTTCTTGATGGAATTTTAGTTCTTTAACAGTCTTGAGTCTGGAACATTCATTACTGAAATTAGCGCCTGATTCTTTGGTACAGAACTGAAAGCGCATGTTTCAAACACATGTAGGTCCACAAAATGCCGCGGCTCATATACCTTTCTCTACACAGAAGCTGTCATCCAGGTTTGATCTATACTGATCAATATCGGTTTGATCATGAGCACTCAGAATCTTTAAGTTTATGAATTGTTTGAATATCATGGTGTTTGCATAGGTTTACTATCGGAACTGAATTAGTACCGGAGCCCTGCAATGTAAAGGCTTTGATGCCCATAACCGTAATGCATTCTCGAGGTTAAAGGCCAAACCACGGCTAGAATATTTTAATTTATGTTGTGGTTGAATTAATCGGAACTGCTACACAATTTATGCAAATATACAAGCTGTCGTTTAATTAATGATGTATTCATCTGAAAAGAAAATTAAGTATGAAATCGTGGGCATTTATTACAATAAATGCTCGCAGCAAAGAGTGAACACTAATGTTTAAATGAGAGCAGGATCCGGAACGTAAAATTGCATGGTGCAGCTCATTTCACGTTAAACCTATTCAAACATGCTAATCAGGGGTCTAGCAACCACACAGCTTGAGTATGCAAAGCATAGGGGCCCACGACTAATTTTTTTACACTGTAGATTAGGCAGGGGCCGTCGGTAAGCTTTGTACAGGGGCCCGCATAAGGGCCCAAGTATCCTAGCTACGCCACAGGTGCTCGTATCGTTGCTTACAGTCATACAAAAAGTGTATTATTTTATATATGTATGACTGACAGTTACATTGTAAGCAACGATGCGAGCCCCTGTGAGCTACGCAAGTGATGTTTAAGTTTTCACGAGTTACTTGAGCTTATGATAAAATAACGTGTATTGCATGTACGAGTCTAAGGGAAATACAGCATTACAGTGTAGACGACAAAATGTTAGGGTGAAAAAACTGGAAGCAAATAAGATTAACTAATTTTTGTAACACTACCTTCACATTATATGATACACTTTTCCTTTCTCACTTTAAAATGGTGTGCCCCCCAAGTCCGAAGGGGGGGGGGACATAATGTCTCTTGCCCTTGGGATCTAGGTGCAGCACCATATCACGTACAAACAACATTTTTCTCATGTTCATAAAAAAAGAAAAATGACAAGTGCAAATCCTACATTTCAAATAATTAGAATAGTTATTTTATAAAAGACTCAAATGCCATCTTGACAGCATATGATTATTGCAATGGCTGTTTTCTCTACTGATGATGTCAAGGAAGGTTGTTTTGACAACTGTCGACACTTCATGGAGTTAACAATAGCGTAAAAGATTTCTTTTGAAAAAAAAATAGAGATACAATAAAATTTTTAGACTGCAAGTTACTCCGTTTGTTTAGTTTAGTTTTTTTATATATTTTATTTAAATAAGACAACCCACATAACACTGGCACGCACCACGAACAAAAACGCTACAGATATAACATATTGTACAGTTTTGTCTCATATAAACTAGAGTACAAGAAAAGTTACGTCTGCTTTATACTGGCATTCACCTAAGAAACCGACCATTTAATTTTTGAGGATGAAGAAACAAAACGTACAACCCAAAAATAGTTTGAAAAAATTTTCTTTTGTGATTTTTTTTAAACAATAACCAATTATATCTATGATATTACTTGAAATGTTTTCATATTAAAGAAGTTTTTTCATAACAAACCAAAAAAAAAACCAAAAAAAAAAAAACATCCTGGTTCGAAAGAAAAGCTCCTCCACCACCCCTTCTCAACGTTCTCCCTCATGTATATTACATGGTCGGCCCCTAACCTTTCTACATGTACTACACGTTTTATAACTTGTGTCAGAAACATGTGAAACTTAGCGATGTCTCAAAATGTATCTAATGTATCTGGGTTGGGTCGACTATATGTGAGGCAAGTGCGGTACATTAGTAATACATTTTGCATAGCATATGATAAGTGACACACGACGTTCAGTTGTAAATTTGATTCCACGTAAGTGCTTTCATCTTGAGCACACCTGTTTGATACTGACTTACCTGACCGTACAGTCACATGAATTACAGTTCTCTTGAGTGTTGATCTCCACTGCCCACAACAACAGACAGAGTCCAGAAAGTAAGTAGGAAAGCGTCATAGTCGGTCGTTCTGCTTCTTATCATCCTTATTTCGAATCCTCCATCTCTTAACATCAACACAAGTCAAAGCACGCCAGAGTTAGCGATATATTTTACTTTACCGCTTTATGTGTGCTTTCCATTGCAGTACATGGTGTCTCTGGCTCATCCGAAATAAAACAATATTGTTCAGTTCAGATAAAAACTAACAGTACATCCGAAAACTGAATCGTCTCTAATTAGTACTACGAACTGGCGAGCAGGACTAATTCATGAGCAAAGGTTTGACAGCAGACACAATCGCGTTAATTTGCAGGCGTGTGGTTGGGTCGGCCCGTTTACAGTAATACTATTCTCTCCGCCAATCAGACCGTTCGGTGACACGCGTTCACAAGGTTCAGCAGTTGGAATAGTCTACTCCAAAATGTGGGGGTACGTTCAGAATATATTTGATGAAATTGGAATAAATAAATTAAACAGCAAAATAAGAAAACATCAGTGAAAGAGTCACAAAGATAGAGAACGCCAATGTGATAGACGTATGCATGCATGTATGTCTGTATGTATGTATGTATGTATGTATGTATGTATGCATGGATGTATGTATGCATGCATGCATGCATGTATGTATGTATGTATGTATGTATGTATGTATGTATGTATGTATCTGGTTTAACGGAATATCAACAACGCCGATGAATATTAAGTTTTAAATATGTAAAGAATAAGAATTGCAAACAGAAGCTTAGAAACATAATTTCTTCCAAAATAAATGCAAACAGGAAAACCCACAAAACAAAAGATGCAATGTAAGGATATTACAATTCTTTAAAAGGTATGTAAAATTAAAAAGACTTTAGAAAAATAAACTATTAGTAAATATTAATAATTCTTAGAATACAGGGTTGAATGTTTTTATTTTTTATATAGACCACATTTTTTAAAAATAAAATCACAACATAAAACATCGGTCCCAGATAGTCATCCCACTTTTAAGAATATGTTCCACACAGTCAGTGGACATTGCAAGAGAAGGAGAGATGGATAGAACACACACACACACACACACACACACACACACACACACACACACACACTTGTGTGTGTGTGTGTTAATGAAACGTAAACATTAGTTTCATACTGAAGCAAATGAAATCACTACAGAATATGACTAAGGCAGACCCAGTGAAGTCATGCTCGGCAGGTTTTAAGAGGGAAAATAAAAAAAGGAAAGAACTACGATTGTGGCTGAGCGATATAGCGTTCTTGCTCAACCGCCACCAACAGTTCGCGCAAGATTCTTATTTTTTTTTTTTATTTATTTTTTTTTTTTTTGTATGTTAGAAATGAATGACGAATAAACGATATTTTATATGACACGTATTTAGCTATATTATATACAACACGTATATAACTATATTTTTACGACACGTATGTATTATATATTATACGACATGTATATAACTACCTTTTTTATGACACGTATGTAACTATATTTTACAAGAAACACGTGTAACTACATTTTCACGACATGTGTATAACTATAGTTTATTGAGTTCCCTTAATGGTAGACTCACTGATTAACATAGTTATGTGTAGTTGATTTCTGATACAGAGCAGTTCGCCCAGGAGGTCAGACGTACCTTCTACTTTAGCAGGTATTTTATCTCTACGTTTATTTGAAGGAGAACATTTTACGGTATATTAACTCAGATAGTTCATACCTACACATTGACTCTGTTAAGAACATGTGACGATCATCCTTTGGAAAAAAAAAAGATACGTTAGTGACATGCGCCCATGGACTACACGAAGCACATTATTTTCATTAGTGTACATCAAATCCTTCATATCTAATGAAACTACAGGCCAACTAGCCTGTCCTTCTTTTATCATAACATTCTAAAGTCAGTGGCGTACTAAGGGTAAATGGCGCCGGGGGCCAATGGCGTAAATGGGCGACGATGATGGTCCAATGGGCCAGAATACGAGGCCAGAAGGGCCGAAGCCGAGGGAGGGTTCTTGGGAGGGGACTAGTGCTCCCTGCCACAAGCTAGGATATGGGGAGCGCTGTGAGCTCCCCTAACGGGGCCCGGGGCTCCTGGCCGCCAACGATTTCTCGCAATTTAATGTCATTTGCTGGCTTTTCCTGGCATCTAAATTCTGTAATTCACTCAAGAAAATCAAGCATTTTATGCATGTCTGTCATTTCTAGATTAGACCCTTTACTTTCACCTCAAAAATAGTACTGTTAAGCATGTACATAAACCATAATTCGATTTATTTATGGACTGTTTGTTTACAAAAGTATAGATATGTCTACACATCAATTTAAGGACGATAAGTTTTCGGAGCTTTTAATACTGCGAACATCTTCGCTAGTCAAAGTTCCGATGTCATAACTCCAGGCCTGGCCCTAAGATGTGCGGGGCCCAAGGCAGCAAGCGATGAGCGCGAGGCCCCAAGCAAACAAATTGCATTGCGGAGAACCACGGGGCCCAAGGCGGTTGCCTCGTTCGCCTTGCCCTAGGGCCGGGCCTGCATAACTCTATCTACACCTTGGCGTACCGAGCAGATATTTCTGTGCTTCGGGTCTGTGAATTTCATTGGTTGCGGCGGCAAGCTACCACATACAACTAAAATTAAGTTGTTCAAATTTGAACATTGTTCCTACACGATCGAGACAAGTGGAACACACAACTTGAATGGACTGATAAATAAGCAATTTTCCAGTGCCGGTCCGTGTTTGCACAAATACCTTTCGCTCAAATACACCTGTAATGGCTTCCCTCTGGTACATAGTCATACTTTCGATGTCAAACTTCTAAAGTATCCTTTTTAGGTCAATTGCCTCCACCATTTTCGGCCGATGTACAATGCACAACGCTATCGGTTAGTTCGGTATTACACACTAAGGGAGGCAACACATGAAATCCAATAGATGTTGCTAGGACAAAGCACCAATATATCTGTTCGATCCGCCAAGGTGTAAATAGGGTTATCATATCGGAACCTTGGTTAGCGAAGATGCACTGCGAACTGTTCAATGACGTCATTCAAGTCCATTTTAAGAGAGTCATCTCTTTCTACTGACAATATTGCCAAATTGGTTAACCTTGACTGACGCATGGTCGAAGATAGACGTCTTTTTTAACGTATGTTTGCACAGGAGATAGCATAGATCGATGTCTGGATCCCTCTCACTCCCTGTGATACGAAATACGATTAGCGGGCTGTTGTGAACGCCGATGGATAGAGTAGCATTTTGTTGATGAAGCACACGCTGACAGAAGAAATGAGCTTGCAAATTCTTGTTATACGGGTGCGTTATGTAATTGGATGAAGGTTGGAATTTAAAAGTAACACGTTTACAAATACACAATTGTGGTCATTTTCGAAAAGAAAATTATCTGCTGTTTTGGCGCCCCAAGACCTCGGACGTCTGGGGTAATAGCCCCACTCGCTAGTACGCTACAGTACTGTCTTAAAATGAGCGTCCATTAGCAGAATAAATCACATTTTGACATTATGTGTTGAATGAAATTTCAAACAAATTAAATCTTATTTCCTATGGTATCGGTAACATGTGCGCCTGTGTCATTTTTTTTTCTGTAATCTGTGCACCTACCTGCAATCTTAAGGCCTGATTTTGTACAATTTGTGCATGATGTGTCTTATTTCTGTTAATTTGATGTCTTTTGTTGCTTTTGTCGTTTTATCTTCAATTTTGCAGCACAGGCCAAGCCATATTAACAGGGAAAAGGTCGTCGAGATATACTAGAAAGAGAAAATCTAGCTGTATAGGTTTAATAACTGTGGTTTTTGTCATGTGATTCATCTGTTGGCCATTTCGAAGTCCACCATACGGATCATTGCTCGAATGTGTGCAAATAGTTGCCATTCGCCTCAGCTATTTATGAAATCAATGTTGACCTAGAAATTGTGAATAGATGGGACTATTTTTTCATTCGCAATCTCTTGAGTAATCCTACTGTCAATCCAATCGTAGAAATGGGCCAGGCAGTCCGAAAACAGATTGCACATTCTTTCTTGCAAACAAGTTTCGTGTGGAAACACATTTGATTTTCTCTAAATTACTGCGCAGACATAAATCCGATGTATATCGTTGTCTCGCAAAAGTAACAGAGGTGGTCCGAATGGTGATCGTTCAATTGACTTTATTGAAAGCCGTTTTCTAAAAGGAGTAATAAAACTTAAGGACTTGCTCATGATCAAAAACTGTTTAAGTATTAAATTGCCGTTTTTAAAGAATACGATGTACACTGAGCTTTATAAAATTTTAAATTATTGTACACTTTCTATAATTGTGAAAGAGCAATTAGCTTTCATTTACTCGGCATGAAAAGCCAATAATGTGATAAAAGCTCTGTTAGAAACTAATCAACCAACCAACAACGAATTACCAAAGGCATTACGTCCTTTGATCTAGGCTCCGCTGGTTGTACGCGTGACGTCATTGCCAGAATGAGACGACAATTAATTACCGTGTTAATTGTATGGCCAGTTCAAATGAAAATAAAGTAGTTGTTTTTTTTCGGGGTGGGAATGGGTGGGCGTTCTGCAGCATACAGTCAAGACGCGTGATCATAAACAGAAAAAGGGCAATTATTTTCTTTTTCTAAATGCGAAATAAGCGATACAATACAAATCTACCAGTTATAACACTATGTAACACAATTTTTGTTCCTGGGTAGTAAGTGTTATTTCGTAATTGCTTATGCCTAAAAGGTATAGAAAATGGCTATGATTCCCCACAAACTTTGCTTTTGTGACCAGGACAGTGATATTTTGAAATTTACCTATTTCAAATGAGAAAACGGGCGAATTTGTGTCTTTTCGTTCACATAAAGTCAGAAAAAAACAATATATGAATAAAAATTAATATGTATTTATACTAAAGTAATACAAAAATTACCACAAAAGATTTAGAAGTGAGTAGTTTTTCGAGATTTGCGATTATACTGTAAATCACTTTCACGAATCAGCCTCCAAATGTAATCTCTCATCATGTTTTCGTTTTACTATCCTTAGTAGCGGCGTTCAAAGTCCAGTATATCCTGGTGGAAGCGCTCGCCGTGCTCCTCCGAGTACGCTCCCATGTTCTCCTTGAAGTTATCAAGATGAGCATCAAGGATGTGGACTTTGAGGGACATCCTGCAGCCCATTGTGCCGTAGTTCTTTACCAGAATTTCAACCAGCTCCCCATAGTTTTCGGCCTTGTGATTGTCCAGGAAGCCCCGAACCACTGCGAAAAGCTGTTCCAAGCCGCTTTCCCTTACTAGTGAGCTTCTTGGGGAATTCATTGCACTCCAGGAACTTCTTTATCTGCGGTCCGACGAAGACACCGGCTTTGACCTTTGCCTCAGACAGCTTAGGGAAGAAGTCTTGAAGGTACTTGACGGCTGCCGACTGCTTATATAGAGCTCTGACAAATTGTTTCATAAGGCCCAATTTGATGTGCAGTGGTGGCATCAGCACCTTCCGGGGGTCCACCAGTGACTCCCACTCGACGTTTTCCTCCCCACAGAGAACTCGGTCCGCTGTCGCCAGTCCCGCCTGTGGTAGTGCGTCTTGGTGTCCCTGCTGTCCCAAAGGCAAAGATAGCAGGGAAACTTGGGAAAACCGCCTTGGAGACTCACCAGGAATGCTACCATTTTGAAGTCTCCGATGACCTCCTAGCCGTACTCATCCTACTTCAAGGCGTCCAGCAAGGTCTTGATGCTGTTGTAATCCTCACTGAAGAGCACCGAGTGAGCCAGGGGAAGAGACGGGTACTTGTTCCCATTATGGAGCAGCACGGCTTTGAGGCTCCTGGATGAGCTGTCAATGAAGAGCCGCCACTCATTCTGGTTACAGGCGATTCCCATTGTCTCGAACAGACTGGTCATATTGTGGCAGAAGCAGAGTCCATCTTGACGGGTGAAGAAGCTGGAAAAACTTGGTGACGCTTCCTCTGATCTGCGACTTGCACACTTTCATCCAACAAGTTCCACTGCTTGAGCCTAGACGTCAAAAGCTCGGCATTGGACTTGGTGAGACCAAGATCTCTGATCAAGTCGTTAAGGTCTTTTTGGTTGGGGTAGTATGGGTTTCTCTCCTCAGCTCCACCTCTGAAACTGTCATCTGGATCTACAACGTCTTCCTCGCTCTCTGACTTGCTGCTCTCTTCTAAAGACGGCTGCTCTCTCCGGAGGAGTGGGTACAGGGAGCTCAGGGCAGTGTGGCACCGGAGCTATGGATGAAGGAAGGTCCGGATGCGTGATAGCAGGTGCATTCTTGCCAGTCCGACGTTTGGAAGGGTCCACCATGCAGAAGTAGCAGTTGCATCAGTGATCAGTGGGTTCCCGCCAGATTCTTGGGATAGCGAACTTCATCGCTCTCTTTTCCTCTCTGTACCATCCTACAAAAATACATTTATTTCACCCATGACTAATGTGTAAGAAATTCTCGCAACATTTTTCATCTACGATATATTTTTTCAATAACGCTGAAAATTGTAAAACATTTTAAAATTAAAAACTTTTACAATTTTAACAATTTTACAAAATTTTATAACATAAAATTCCGAGCAACAGTTGTCCATCTTACTTTCCAGATTTTTTTTTTTTTTTTTTTTACAGTGCTCGCAGGTGAAATGAGGTGCCCAGGGTTTGTCTTAATCCCCGACAGGCATGCCGGATACTTGCAGCCTCTTGATGCCATCTCAGAAAAATGCAGATATGTATCCACTTAGGCAGCTGGAACTAAACTGAACTGGTGGGCTTAAGGCCCCTGTATTTATACTACCATTTATATTACTGGAAAGTCTAGACGTTACTCCAAGTTTACGCAGCACTGAATCTATCTGGAATATTCTGGAAAATAGGTAAATTTCAAAATATCACTGTCCTGGTCACAAAAGCAAAGTTTGTGGGGAATAATAGCCATTTTCTATGCTTTTGAGGCATAAGCAATTAGGAACACTTACTACCTAGGAACCAAAAAAAAAAAAAAAAAAAGAAAAAAATAGTTACACGGTGTAATGTGTCCAAAAAGGAACTATTGTTACGACTGTGTGGTCTTAAAATATGAAACAGGAAAGAGCAAAAACGAATAAGTTTTGTATGAAAATGTTATTTATTTCCCTAAAATAGAAAGTGAAAAAGTTACAAATAAATTACAGTTTGGTCCAGAAGTATCAAGAAATCCGAATGAGTTCCAAAGGTATTCTGAATGATGGTTTGTATTTTACTGATGATATAATCCCAACATCTTTAGATGAATTAACAGTATTTCCGCAACAGCTATTATTACAATTAACTGAAATATTTCGAGCTTTGTAATTCCAACGAATGATTAAAATAAATAAACGAATTCCTCTCAGTATAACTGATTAACTTCCAAGACTGTCCATACTATTAAGAATGCCTAATTCTACGTAATAATTGTCATAAATAGATATCTAATACGCAATTACTAAACATAAAGACGGTTCAATGACTAACCTACATTGGATCTAAGCATTATTAGAATGACTCACCCTACATTATAAACCCATTCGTTTAGAAAACCAGTATTTAAAATGTTATGAACAAAAGAACCCTTACGAACTATAATCTTTAATGATAATACACATAATATAAATATACATAACACCTCCCCTCATAAAGAAAGAGAAAGATGAATATTTCAAACATCCATATGATTAATATTGCATTGGAATATATCTCATGAATGATACAACATTTTACAGAATAATGCAATATAAAACACTGTACCCGTGAAAGTGCATCTACAATCAAATTTTATTTTCTTTTTATGTGCCTAACATCAAGGTTGTATGCCTGCAACATGAAACTCCATCTTACCAATATCTGATTCTTATTTTCCATCATGACAGTAAGGGGGTTGTGATAACTGATTACCATAATCGGAGAAGGAGCTGAACTAACATACACTTCAAAGTATTGCAAGACCAATAATTAAAGCCAAACATTTCTTCTCAGTCGTGGAATAATTTCGCTTGTGCTTGTTCAGTTAACACAAATTAGCGCCCTGGATGATCCACACTAATGTTGTTGTCCTGTATCAATATTC
This sequence comes from Megalonaias nervosa, assembly GCA_016617855.1. Classification (NCBI taxonomy): domain Eukaryota; kingdom Metazoa; phylum Mollusca; class Bivalvia; order Unionida; family Unionidae; genus Megalonaias; species Megalonaias nervosa. Next base: position 27,738 of record JAECUM010051904.1, on the reverse strand, counting down.
CACTAACCCCTAAATCACTTGCAACAACTGACAATTTAAATAACTGACTAAAATATGAAGCTTAAAGAAATAATCGACACTGGGAATTCAGAGATAGCCTCGCCCTTAAATACTATAGCTTTAACTTGATCGTGTCCCACATCATGTCCTTAAAAACTAACACAAGCACGACAAAAGTCACTTTTACTTAAATTTATTGTCAAATTTGCATCACTGAGCCGATCAAAGAACTGCCAAATGGTCTCGAAGTTTTCTTTCCGGATTAGATTATGACGTCTTCGATGTAAGCGTCACAATTACCTTACCTGTACGGGATGTTATCATATTCATCAAACGTTCGAATGTACAACAGGAACCTTTCATCTCGAACGGTACTTTATATTGATAAAGTCCATCTGGAGTTAAGAATGCTGATATTTACTTTGCTCTGTCCGTAAGTGGAATCTGCCAGAATCCTACAAAAGGTCAAACTTGGCGACATATTTTACATTTCCAATTACGTCAATGCAGTCATCGACTCTGGGTACTGGAAATTAATCTGTCTTGGTGACACTGTTTTTTTTTACTTTCTGTAATCAGTAAACATATGGAAAGTATTATCTCGTTTCGGCACTAAAATACGTGGTGAACTCCAATTATTTTTACTTGGTTCGTTGAAGTAATTTTCCAGCAAATATTGAATTTTTTTCTTCAAACAGATTTCTTTGAGGGGATTCATCCTGTGAGGATGTTGTTTCTAAGGTCTGGAATCTACAATTTTAACGTTGTGGTTGAATTTATTTGTTCATGTTGGAACATCTCGAAACAAGTACTCATGTTAAGTTAATAACTGTGTTAATTCATTCTTCTTTTGTGGCAGCAGATGCGAAAGCTTCTGGTCGAGACTGTCTAATATTTTCGATTCGCGAAGATTGGTTACAACAAAGTCACTACAGTCCGATTACGCGTCTTCGCTTAAATCCTCACTGTGTGTGACCGGTACAACTAAATTGACCGGATAATTTACATGGCTATCTCCAATAACATAATAACATGAAGAAATGTTTCTGTTTTGCTTCCCAGGAATGGTAATAAGGTAATTTAAGTCAGTTACGTTTTCTTTTAGGTTTATAAGGACCGTAATATCTAACCTGGAGAGGATCTTGAACTAATTCCCTAACAGCAAACAATAACAAATGCAGCAACAAATGGACAGCTTCGTCCCAATCTTTCCGATATCCAAGCAACATGGCCGAATCATATTACACATAGTTTGATGAAATCTTTCCAAAGCACATTGAGTCTCAGGGCGATAGCCTGAAGATTAAATAATTGGATTCCTAATTCATGCATAATTTGCTGGAAAATTCCAGACATAAAATTTGACCTTTAATCAGATTGTACGGACTTTAGAAGGCCAAAAACTGTTAAATACTTTATCAAAGCTTTTTCTACGGTTTTAATTTTTATGTTACTCAAAGGAATAGCCTGTGGAAATCTTGTGGATGAGCACATTATTGTCAACAAGTATTGGTAACCTGCCGACACAATCTACCATTATTCTTTAAATGGTTTATCAAATGGAAGAATAGGTTGCAGATGAGTCTTAGATATCTTCTGACTGGGTATTCCTACCATTTGACAAGTATGATATGATCTACAATATTTAAAAACATCACTTTTAATTTTCGGCCCGTGAAAATGATTTCAGATCTTGTGATGCGTCTCATTGACACCTAAATGAATAGCCAAGGGAGTTTCATAGGCTAAAGTTTTCTTGACTACAGTATATTACTTAAGAATATCAATTTGATAGCTTACTATAGCTTACTGACCACTCATCACCAGGGGGTACCTCAGGTGGCTTCAATTTTATCATAAGGACCCCATTTTGACAAAATAACAATCTGGTACTTGTGTGGCTTCAGTTTCATTAATAACCCTCTGGAAAAACAATAGATCTCAGGATCTTGTTCCTGTGAGACAACTAGTGATTGTCTTTAGTCACCTGGTTAGAATAAAGAGAATGATTGTTAAAAGAGGATCACTGTGATCAATACCTCTTGATTGATCCTTATTAGGAACAAAAATGACCTCATCAAAAGACTGACCCATAAATGTGTCAGCTATAGGAATAACATCGTGATCAATATCATTCTCAAGAGCTTTCTTCGCCATAGGTCTAGTAACTGCACAATCTGGATATAATCCGGGGATTTCAATTTCAATAGGATCAGGCAAAAAATAGTCATCAGCTGTACTAGCTGCATTATCTAAAGTTTCCACCTTTTCTCATCAAGTTAGGTCTTAATGTCGCAAGTCTTGAACTCTTCAAGGATAATGATTGTTTGAGGTTATCATAACTTTTTGTCAACACTCTTGGCTGTACACTATCTATTAAACAGTTGTTCTTTTCCATGCAGACTCAACATGAGTCTGACTAGTTTCCTTTCTGCGAATTTTAAACCCTCTTACGATAGGCCTCAGGTACTCATAACCCATAACCCTCCAAGATACATTCCTTGAACAGATCATAATTATGACTTTGTTCTACCGAGAGGGCAATGTAGACTTTACAAGCTTCGCCAATAAGTACACTTTGCAATATCAAAGAATAAGGCTCCTTTGGCTATTTCAAATTTTCTGCAATTTTCTCAGAATGAGGTAAATATTTCTCTACTTCCCCTTTTTTAAAAGGGGGTACTAAACTAATATGCTGGTAGCATCAAAACCTGGAGTTCTTGATACAGGAGGAGAGTGTGCTCTGCTTGTCAATTCTAATTCATTTAAGTAATAATGCGTGCTCATTTGCATTTCTCTCTCTTCCTTTTGCATTTGCATTTCTCTTGCTTCCTTCTCTCTGTCTCTGCATTTGCATTTGCATTACGTCCTGCTGAAGCTGAAGATTTATTAACTCAACATCCATCTGGTTTTTCAACTGCAATTCCCTTAATTTCCTGTCCGAACCAGATAAGACTTCCTTATGAAAACCAAAGCACTCTTAGCAAGAATACAGGTTCGCCAAATAATGAATCAAAATATTCGTTAACTCATTCTTCGTTATGGATGCCTTCCCTTCATCATAATGTTTGGCAAGCAAATCATCCGTTGTATGGACTATAACCCTTCCTGGGTAGGATCTGAAATAAATATCGCTTCTTTAGACGTCATAGTGAAAGCTTGTTGGTTTCGCTATAAATTTGCCAAATATGTGAAACTAAAATATCAGAGACTAAGAAATATTCAAACCAAACTGAAATTTAAATTTCAAAAACAATTACAATTTCTCGGATATATTCAAATCAAATTCAAATCAATTAAAATCTCTGAAATATACAAATCCCTGACCAGCCCAATTTCTTTCTTGTGGCTCTTTGGTCTGAAAATAAATAAAAAGAAAGAGAGAAAAGCAATAAGTCTTTTTATAACTGAAAATATAATCAATTTCCCTAAATTACAAACTGAAAAATGTAACAATAAATTACGGTATGGTGAATGAAATCGTAAACATTCCTAAATGTTCTATCAAGCCCCAAAATGTCTAGTAATCCGAACGAGTTCCAAACGTATTCCGAATGATGGTCTATATTTTACTGATATATCAACAGTACAAAAGAATTACTATGATATAATCCCAACATGTCTTTAAATGAATTCACAGTATTTCCGCGGCAGCTATTATTCCAGTTAACTGAAATATTTCGAGCCCTGTGATTTCAACGAATTATTAAATCGAATAAATGAATTCCTCTCAGTAAAACTGAATAACTTCCAAGTCTGCTGGTACTACTAAGAATGCTTAATTCTATGTAATAATTCTCTTATTTAGATAACTAATACGCAATTACTGAAATATAAAGACGTCTCAATGACTTGTTTACATTGCACATCGAGCCGGTAAACAAGTTCAGCTGCTTATCACAAGCTAATCAGAAATTAGGTCAGCTTGGTCTTATAAAAACACGTGACCTGCAGTCAAATCACTTAATGTTTACTTAACAACTGAACTTTGAATGTTTTGAACGGATCTGCGCACTATTAGAATGACTAACCATACAGTACAAAATCATTCTTTTAGAAAAACTTCTATTAAAAATATTTTCAACTAAATAACCCTTACACACTGAAATCATGAATAATAATACACATAATATAGATACACATACCAGTATAAAAAAACTATGCGAATACTACTCATTCTAAATTTTCTTCCAGGTATATTACAAGGTATTCAATTATCAGAAGTCAATCTAAACGTTTGAAAATGAATTAAGATATATTTATGCAATAATATTATGCAATAATAATTGGAAATCAGAGAGAGAGAGAGAGAGAGAGAGAGAGAGAGAGAGGAAAAGAGAGAGAGAGAGGAAGTGACCCTTTATCCTATCAACGAATAACATTTTATATTCAGATTTATTGTCTGTAATTCTAACCCAAAATAGACATTGGATGTGTTTAGTGTTTCTGTGTCACTAAACGTTTAGAAAGTACACCTACGTCTATTCCCTCATGCCCACTGAGTCACTTAACTGCATTGAACTGGACAATGTTTTCACAATTCCGCCCAACAACTGTAAGTTTTTTACGTTTCCTTTTTTTTCTCTGTCTAACAATAACCATATTGTCTGTTGGTTGAGCATTACTCGTTTCATTTTGTTCAGTTGTCACCAGAAGACTGTTCATTCATAATCTATTAGCGCAAGGATTTGTAACGTCCATGCACTATAAACTGTACATATAACGCAAGGATTCTTAAACTGTCCAATTGACGGGAACATGGTCTCTTCAGGTATGAAAGCTACAAGTGTATAAAGAAACATTCATACTTTATATTTAATTCTAATTTGCATGCGAGTAAAACAAGATCATTTTCGCGCAGTGAGCGTGTAACACAAATCCACATCGTCTCGATTCAATTATTTACTCCAAGCCATACAATCCCATTGAGGTACCTGTTAATAATATATTCCCATCATGCCAAGCATATGAAAATGGTAATTTTAAAAAGGTAACGCACCAATCTTATTAAAATCAGATATCCGCTGTCCTACGTGAAGATCTGACGATGACCGCTTAAGGGTCATGTTCTGGTGACCTTTGAATTAGTAAATGGTAATGCAGCTTTCAAAATTATGAAAGTTAATCAAATCATTCGGTGCACGTTCATGCTCTTCATCCACACTGTTCAGACTCCAAACGCGAAGATATAAGACTTCAGCTGAATGGTTGAAAAAATTAGCGATTATGGTAATAACATAGGTTACCAGAATATGACCCCTAAAGCGGTCGCTGTCAGATCTTCATGTATAACAGTGGAGATCTGATTTTAATCAGAGTGGGTAACACACATGTATAAGAGTTATTTGCCTATTAGTTATAATATTTTCAAAGCTCTCGTGAATACCGATCTTTTTTTTATTTCTTCAAATAATGGAACACAACGTTCCTCGACATCGTGCTGACTATCGCCTTTGCTTGCGAGATTACAATACGGCATATTTCCATGATGAAAAAGACAGTGTGATGCCATGTGTTATCACAGTACTAACATTAGTGTATGTTTAATAAAAATATGTTTATCTTTCGTTTCGTTTGTTTAATAGTTTATTTGTTGTCGTTGTTATTAAAATAAACAACTAGATACTTAAAAAGGTCACAAGTGTTATTCGTTTTATATGCGGCGACGGTGGCCGGTAATAGTAGTAGTAATAGCTGCTGGTAGTAATATTAGTAGTAGCAATAGCAGTCAGTAGTAGCAGTAGTAGTAGTAGTAGTAGCAGTAGTAGCAAAATCAGAAATAGTTGTAGTAGTTAGTAGTAGAGAAGACAAGGAGAATAGAGTAGCAGCATCAGTGGTAGAACCTGTCTTGTCGTAGTAGTACATTAGTATGCGGTAGAAGTAGTCAAAAAAGAACATGCAGTTGCTGTTGAACTTGTACTCAACCCTGTTCAATTAAGTTATTGCATATTGTAGTTTAAACAATGTTTTTTTTAAACCTTGCATTAATTTCTATATGACCATGCCTGCTTCTTTCATTCTGACGAGTGCCAATTTGCTGTGTCAACCCCACTCAGATATGGGAATGATAGGTGCAGCTGGAGTATTGGCATTTTCTCGTGCTTCAATATCAACCCCCCATTTTTGTATGTAACTGGAATATAATATAAGTATTACTAGCTTGAAACACATGTATTCACACACGCTCTCTCTCTCTCTCTCTCTCTCTCTCTCTCTCTCTCTCTCTCTCTCTCTCACACACACACACACACGCGCGCGCGCGCGCACACACACACGCACGCAAGCACGCACGCACGCACACACACACACACACACACACACACACACACACACACACAAGATAGGGTCAAGTTCAATAAATACCACAGCCTTAAAACAGCAAAAACCGGAAGCGCGGATTATATGTCCATCTCACATATGCCGCGCCCCGCGTTCCTCAATCCCATCACAGGTCCTTTCTGAAAAACATAAATCTTAGAACAGAAATCAGAGAGCAACTTGAGACATTATGACTGTCTCGAAAATATACTATGTATCTGAAGGAGGGTTGTAGACCACCTATGAAGTGTGTGTGTGTGTGTGTGTGTGTTAAACAAACTGTGACTTCCATAACTTAACCTTTCAATATTCGAGGAATACGACTTCACAATAGACTACTTAACTCTTGATGAAGAGTCATGTGTCATGATAAATGAATTTTCCCGAATACTTAAGATAGACGTAACCTAATCGGACAAGCCTACCTTAATCTCATCAGGGAGCGAAACATTTGCCAAGAGACATTTTTACTGAGTTGCTTGAAACCTTTGATCTTATTATAATTGAAGAAATGACGCGGAAAGGATAACCTTTCAGCATGCCTCGAGGTAGAGAGTAAGTGGCATTTTCCTAAGTAGTGTATTGTTCCCTAGTTTCAAGCTAAACATTATTGGTGTCATTTTTTCAATGTAAGTATTGAAATAAATTGCAATATATTGAATAGCTGTCAAAAAAAGGTAAAATATACGACGGATTGGCATGGAGTACTGTACCCAGGTTTTGAGTCATGTACAACATAGAGAGGTCAAAAATCAGTTCACCATCTATGAAGGAAAATGAAAGTGATGAAGCGAGTTGGAAAAGAGTTTGCAGAGTAGGTTCTAGACATGAGATTTAAAACACATTTAAATGGTATTTGTCAGTGTGTGTGTGTGTGTGTGTGTGTGTGTGTGTGTGTGTGTGTGTGTGTGTGAGTGAGAGAGAGAGAGAGAGAGAGAGAGAGAGAGAGAGAGAGAGAGAGAGAGAGATTAACACGTTTATCACCTGGGATTGCTTTGAAGCCTCGTGATTAATCAGAAACAATTCTAAATTTGATGATGTAAGAGCTTTTTTAAAGGACAATAATGACAAGAAACGATGAATTAATAAAAGAGGATTAAGAAGACCCAAGCGTAACTAAATAGATAAATCATGCTATCATTTTCTTTCCTGAAGTTGTATAAGTTCGAATTTCATCATATGTAATAAATGGTTAACGGTTTGAAGTCGCCATTTTGTTTACTCCTGTGACCATTTGATAGCTTTAAATTTTTCTAAAAATTCTCTCATTAGCTCAAATGAGAGAGAGAGAGAGAGAGAGAGAGAGTACCTGCGACTTTTGTTTCTTTTTCCGAGTTCAAACACTTTATTTATTAAAGTATGCAGTTTCTCACTGTATTTTGTAGCTATTGGCTTAACAGTTCAAGTTAGCGGTCAATAGGTATTAGATTTCTCCTTAAAACTTTAAACAATCCAAATGCATACACTTTCATTTCATTATTTGTTAGGAGGTCTCTCTCTGGCTCCGAAATGAATTTAAAAAAAAATTGAAACTGATAAAACCAGAAGCACGTACAGTTAAGAAATCTTCAGTTTGAAAAAGAAATGATGGAAATCCAAAATCAGAAAGAGGAAAGAGAAATACATGTGCAGAAAGAGGAAAAGAAGAGAGAAAGAGGAGAGAAAATTGCAAATACAAACACAAAGTGAAAAAAAAAGAGAGAAAAGATTTAGGAACTTGAAAAGAAACTTGACAGACCTATGTCGATATTGCAAAGGAAAAATAACAAGTATTTGATAGGTGGTGCTCAGCCGAGAAAGAGGATCGAAGTTACAATAACCTCAGACAGCTTATATTGGCTGAAAAATTCAAGAATTCCATACGTAGTAATTAATGTCAAGACCTATATTGATGAGGAAAGGGTGACAACTTTGGAAGATGCGTGCTGGGGATATTCGTTGACTCACAAAGTTTCATTTGTCACTAAATCTTCCTCTCAGCAATTTTTTGGTAAACCAACCATCTCAATCTCATACAAGTGCCTCCAAATCATAATCTGGCACAACCTTTAGGAATCAAACTTCTGATAAGACTGACTAGAAATCCTTATCTCTTCAAACGTGCACTTATTGCAAGAAGAAATGGCAACTTGTTTCTGATTGCTATAGATAGAAAAATAAGCAACAGAATAAAGACAGAGCAATTCCAAATGCTATTATTTCTAAGAAGTCAAGGTCACGATCACATATTGAAAGAAATATATTTGTTGGGTCAAATAAACCCCAATCTGATTTTATTATGGAGAATTATGAACCATTCATGTTGAAAGGTTATATATCGCTTGTTGTTGATTTTGCCAGACTATCCCTATTGAATATTAAAGGAGACCAGAAATAAAAAAATTTTCTTTTATGTATGTAATTCTCTACAAATTTTAGTTCGACTGTAATGTTTATAAATTACATATCGTAGGTAGGTAGTGATTATATTGCGCGGAAGATACCACTATTCCGTAAATTGCCAAGTTTTTCCGAGTTTTGATAAGAAAACAGATCACGTGGTCCCGTGACGCAATACTAGCCAGTCCTCGAATATGAACAGAAACATGACGAGCGAGACAGACAGGAGGAGACCAGATTTGGGTTGCACATTAAAAAGTTGAATCTGTTTCCGAGAGATGCTCATAACTATATCTGTTGAACTGTGTGTTAAGAATTTTAAAAAAAAGCAATGTAGTTTTAAAATAAATACTTATACACTGTGTGCTGTGCAAACATATGACAAGACTAAGTGATAGTGCCAATGTAAAAATTATAAATTTACCGCAATGCAATAAATTCATTCAAGAAGGATGTGATTCAATCGTATTATATGTAAATGACATAGTCATTACCTACCTCCAACACACTAAGGACTAATATTTTGAAAATATACGTCCTGCACTGAAACACTGAGAGACAATACTGAATTCTGAGCGAAGAGACTAGAACGGGTACCGATTTGTGTGTGAAACAATATCCATCACCGGGGAGGTGTAAAAAGCATTAAGAACGGTTTTCATCGGTCGTAATTTAAGCATTAGTTTTTCACAACCCAATTGCACCCCCCCCCCCGAAATATATCTGCAAAGCAGAAATCATAAGTAATTAATTTAAACATTAAGAAGCTTCCTTCTTATGGTTCAATTACAGTGTATTTTACATGCAGGCTACAGTTAGCGTATTGACAAATCTGGTAATATATACATGTCTGGTATAATAGTTTATGTACTGTACTGGTCAGTGCTCAAAGAAATTTTTTTTTTAGGCACAAGCCCCGGGCTGGTGACTTGAATGGACTCAAAAGCCCTGACTGAAATTCCACAAGACTGGACAGTTCATACCTGTCAACTCTCAAGCCGGGAGATAAACCTCCCGATGGGGGGGGGGGGGTATTTCCACACCTACCTCCCGATCTAGTAATATCTCCCGATTTTTCGCAGAGAACTTCCCATTATTACATTATGTCAGTAAATTTCATTTCTCAGAAGAAAAAAAAACACCACCACCAAACCATACATAAATAGATATAACGTATGTAATCCACAGATGCCATATTCTATTTTATCACTTGTGAATATTGTAGTGATGAAATCAGTGCTGGATTTAGGCATAAGCTAAACAAGCTACAGCTTAGGGCCTCACAGTCTGAAGGGTCTCTCAAATTTATTTTATACCAAATAGGGCCTCTACAGCTTCCCAGAGCTTAGGGATTCGCTATGTCTAAATTCGGTACTGGACGAAACAATTAATGGCATCGGGTCACAATTAGTACCACGAATGTAGTTCTAGTCTATTTTTAGAAAATTTTTTCCTCTCTCATTTTGGTGGTGATAGAAGAGTTTTATTGGTGCATTTTTGGTAGGGATTTAAAGGTAATTGTTTATTCTTGAGAATATGAGCTTATGGTATGGTTGTCTGTGTGTATTTCGGCGACAGTGCACAGTGAGTAATAAGGCCTTGGTGATGATCCGGAAGTGAAATCTGTGTTCCATTGCATGTTGCTATGTTTACAATCCAGCCTCTCAATAAAATGCCGGTGAACCCTTGACAAGAACTTCACCGTGAAGTCATCTTTGAAGGTATTTTAGATTAACATATGATTTGTATTGATTGTCATACAGTGGAAAGTTCAGTACTGAGAAACAAATGTAGAGAATATATAGTAAAATTAATTGTGTTCTATGGCCTAATATCACACGACAGTTCTTTTCTTCAATAAATAGAATGTTAAGATTAAACATTATTCACATAAATTTCAGATTTTTTTAAAACCAGTACAACAGTACTATAGTAACAAAGAATTTTTAAAAATATAATTGTCACCAATTAGCTTAAATTCCATGAATGATCACTGTGAATGCTGTGTAATTTTCTCTGCAAACAAAATCGCATCTCCATTTCCGCCATAGAAACTCGGCCAGTTAACGCCTGACATTCCCCTACCGTATATGTAAAGTTTAATTACCATGATTAAATTAAAAGAAGGAATAAAACAAAATATACCATGCAGTATACGTGCCCACAAAAAACTAATTCAGAATAAATATTTCCATTCAGTAAACAGTGTTACATGCCTTAAGATTTAAACCTAAGGAAGTAAGGTGGGACATAAAACGTGTGAAAAACAGTTGCCACATTACAGTAACTTGTGACTGCAGATTTGAACTGTCAAAATGAAGTCCTATAGGCGTCGTAAGTTACAACAAAATAAGGAATCGTTTATTTGCCAATCAATTGCTGCTGCTTACATACACACACTGTCGAACATGGTCCGAACGGCAGTCCTTTTCATAAGATAAATACAAGGATAAGGATTAATTGTTAATTAGTCACACTGACTTTATTGCTTGTGTATAAGTCAAAACTTTAGCTATTTTGCAGTTTAGCCACAGCTGACCAGAATATGAAAAAGGGGCTTGTCCTGGGGGGATTACATCACAGGGAGAAATGGTGCGTCTCTCGAGCGCTCGCACATTGGGGCAAGGGGGTGGGGTCAACAGTCGCCTCCCCCCAATTTCTATTTTCAGCCAGTTAATGTGAAACTTTGATTTTATACCTGACCTCTTTTCTTTTAATCGCTGCTATTTAAACTGCCCAAGGGATAGTTTTATGTCAGTTCCAATCACTACAGATTACCGTTTATACATACTACATGTAACAGGCATAGACTGATTTTTTTTTTTTTTTTTTTTTTGTTGTTTTTTTTTTTTGTTTTTTTTAAAGTTTGTAAAAAAATTTTTAAGATTACTGAAAATTGTGTTTTCTCGAAACACGACCGTGTCAGGGGTTTACAATCTTATTTTTAGCAAAGCTTCCATTTCATTAAAATCAGATCTCAATTTCACCAAGGACAGCGGTGATTTGATTTAGATTGTGCCGTGTTGTGGCATGTATGTCACCATCTTGAAAATACATTTACTCATTTCCTCAGGCAAACAATTTTTTTTCGACAAGCCCGACGGGCACCTCACTTTGAATACAGGATGGGCCCGAACTAAAATTAGAGGGACCCCGGGTGTCAGGCTATCAAATTTTTTTTTTTAGCACTGCTGGTGTAGATAAAAGATCTGTGAAATGATTTTGCATTTTGTGGTCACTTACTCAGCCTTCTGCCTATTTTCGTAACTCACACGTTTAACACTTTTCCCAGGATTTAAAATATCCAACAGTATGTCTGGAACAGCGCCAACTTTAAGTCTAGGCCTAGCATTTGCGTATCCTAGAACGGCCATTTTTTCAAGATTCCTTTCGTAACATTCTTTTAAGAAATGTAATGAGCACAGAGTGCTTTATGGTGTTTGAAATCGACTCGCTAGCAATAATGTATCCATACTTTCTTTATGTCTTTATCTTCTGGAAAAGAAAAAAAAAACATTGTGCACTGCCTTTTCTTAATGTGCCATTACACCCGTAAGCAACTCAAACGGCATTGTCTTTTACACTGGCAACTGCCCGTCGGGATGCAGGAGTCGCTACTATGACGTCACATCACGAAAGTAACCGAATAGGTTTTCTTCTATAGTGCTTTTATTATTATTCTATATTTCCATTGATTTCTGGTCTCTTTTAAGGGAAGGGCCCCGAGTGGCCAAGTGGTCTAAAGCGCTCTTCGTTACGGATCACTGCCATCTCACCTCTGTCTGCGTGAGTTCGAGTCTCGGATTCGGCTAATGTGGGTATGTGAGAAAGCTTGCCAGTAGCTTCTCGTGCGTCGGTGGTTCTTTCCGGGGTTTTCCTGGGTTCTTCCTCCACCATTAATACTGGCCGCCATGTATAGCCTATCGTGTCCTGAAAAATGGCGTTAAACCCTACAACAACAACAACAACAACCTTTAAGGGAAACAGGAGTTTCTCAGAGTCTTTTATTATCAGGTACTTTGCCTTTATCTGAGAAGTCTTCCTTGTATTCAGGGTGCAGTGCGCGGCTTTGTTAATATTCTTCTCCATTGTGTAAATTTGTCGTCAGACTTAGTCTCAGGACCCATTACAGTCGTAACAGTGACTTCTTTACTAATCGAGGGTATTCATTTATTACTAGTCAATGACCTAGTTGGATGTAAGGTTGTAGTTAATATACTTGTAGCTCACAAGCCTTATTCGGATCAAGAAGTTGATCCTATTGAAATTGAAATCCATGATGTATACCCTGCATGTGGAGTTTTTGATCCATGACAAAAAGAGCTCTTCAGAATGATGTTGATCAGGAAATTATTCCTTTAGCTGACATATTTATGGATCAGTCTTTTGATGAGAGCACTTTTCCTCCTGGTATTGATCAGTCAAGAGATACTGATCACAGTGATCCTGTTTTTACTACTCCTTCTGTTTATTCTAATCAGGGTAACAAAAGACAGTCAGTCACTGTCGAACAGGAACGACATCCTGAGATCCATTGTTTGTTTCAGAGGGCTGTTAGCGAAACTGAATACACACAAATACCATTTTCTTATGTTTTTGAAGAATGTGGTCCTTATGAGAAAATCGAGACCACCCGAGGTACCCGCTGGTGACGAATGGTCAATGAGCTCTCAAACCATTGAGCAAATTAATGGTAGACGGTGTGGATCAGTTATCAAAGACCAGGTCAAGCAACCAATACCTGTTGACCATAAATGATGTCTACATCCATAATATTACCAATGGCAATTCCTTTGATGAATATTAAAACTAGAACCGTAGCAATAGCTATTATAAAGTTTGTTACACATTTTGGCCTTCCCAAATCTTTTCAATTTGATCAATGTTAAAAGTTTACTTATTGGAAATTTCCAATCGGTTATATCTGAATTATTCAACCAGCAATTTAAGTCTTCTGAATGCATATCTATCTGAAAGTCAAGGGTCTTTGGAAAAATTTCATCAAACTTGAAGAATAAAATTATGTCATATTACTTTGATACAGGAAAAGTTTGGGACGAGGGTGTTCATTTGCTCTGGTTTGTTGAGAGGGAATCAGTTCAAGAATCATTAGCTTTTAATCCTTTTGAAGTAGCTTTTGAACCTACTGTCAGTGGACTATTGACGTTATTAAAAGAGAAACATCTTTCAACCGAAGATCCAGAGATTAATCTTGTTGACTACGTCTCTGATTTCAAATATAAGTTGTCAAAGGCTTGTTGAAAATGAAATTAAAGCATTGCAGAAAAGAAAAGAAAGGAATTTTCATACTGGTGATAGAGTTCTGACTCTCTTGCCCATACCTCCAAATACCCTACAGGCTAAGTAGTATGGTTCTTATACAGTTGAAAAGAAAGTTAAGTGACAAATTATATCATTAACACTAGGAGGAAACAGAAATAACTTTGCCATATACATATGTCAATGATATATGTCGATATAGATAGCCATGTGATTCATTCAATTAATTTAATTGTACCCGTCCCACAAAATGGGGATTTAAACGATGGGTTGCAATCTGACTGTAGTGACTTTGGTTTAACCAATCTTCGTAATTCAGAAATATTAAACAATCTGGACAAAAAAGTTAACATCTACAACCACAAGAACACAATAAAAAAAAAAATAAAAAAAAAATAAAAAAAAACTGTTACGTGAATATAAGAACTTATTCCCAGATGTTCCATCACGAACAAATAAAATCTTCCATGATGATGAAATTGTAGATTCTACACCTGTGAATCAACATCCTTAGAGACGATTCTTTTCAAACAGGAATGTTTGAAAAAAAGAAATTCAGTATTTTCTGGAGAATGATTTCATAGAACGAAGTAAAAGTAACTGTTGTTCACCATGTGTTCTTGTGCCGAAACCAGAGTTTGCTTTCCGTATGTGTCTTGACTCTAGACAAGTGTATTGTGCCAGCAAATAGATCCGTTTCCAATGTCATGAATCGATGACTGCATATAAATTATGTCACGAAGTTTGACATTTTGAAAGATTCTGGTAAATTCCACTCTTGGAAAAGGCAAAGGAAATTTCTGCATTCGTAACTCCAGATTGACTTTCTCAATAAAAGGTGATCCCATTTGGTATGAAATGTTCACCTATAACTTTCCAGCGAGTAATGAACACAATAACATCTGGTCTAGATAAATGTGACGCTTACATCTATGACAAGGTCATCTATAAAGATACATAGGAAGACCACTTGAAAACCATTCAGAAATCCTTTGATCGAATCAGTAATGTAAATTTGACAGTTTCGGTGAAAGTGAGTTTTGCCGTGCTTGTGTTATTTTAGGATATATTGTCGGACACGGTCAATTTGGTCAGATTTGTGGTATCACTTTTAGGACTTGTTTGGGATTTCATTCATACTGTGAGTTCCTTGTAAATTTTCACTTTCTGTTCTAGGGAAATAAATTATTTGTTGGATTTTACTAAACTCTTCGCTATTTTCTTTTACTTAGTGTAAGATCAGGATGTAAGTGCCGTTGATTATCTGAGATCATCTATATTCAAGCTAACTTTGATACAAACATTTCTATATTAGATTTATCAATGTTTATTTTTTGATTCGCATAGTGCAATATGATTTACGTTTATGAAAAGATATTGTTATAATAACTTCTTTTATGTAAACTGATAAGGGTAGAGTAAATTTATCACAGTCGTTGAGGATCTCAAATGGATAATGATTTATTATTGAACAAATGAAACGAGTTGAATAATTTCCAGTTTTTGCTAGCTTTTTTGCGAGCAAAAGCTGCAAATGATTTAATGAATCTCTTAGATTTATAATTAGATCATTACCCCTTTAAGATTCTGTTTGTTTAGATTCAAATAAGATAATAACTGTATGCATTTCATTTAATTCTGGCTGAAAGGATGCATCTTTCAATTTCAGGACCTAGTGACAGCAGCGAGGTACTCATATTCTAGTTTTTGCATGGCATTCGGAGAATTTTACGTAGGGAAATTTAGCCATATTCTGATATAAGTAACTAATGTTGTGTGATTTGTGATAGTCGCCCGTTTTCTCACAATGTCCATTTGGCTAACGATTGGAAAGACGGTCGCCATATTGTTGAAATCATAGTGAAAACAAAGTCTTGAAAGGGCGGGACAAGGAAAATTCCCACGGTCGTAGCCATTCAATACACAGAACACTGTACAAGAATTTCATGGGCTTATTTGGACCAATCAGATTCACAATAGGTAATATGTTAACACGTTGACATATCAAACATATTAAGCTGCAAACACTGTATGTTGAGTGTACCAAATATGTGATAGTGTTATTTAACACATGACAGACTGTGTTATATATGTTTATCATGTCATAATTTTTAAGTATGTAACACACCTTATGACCTCACAAACCACATCATAACGTCATGCAACTGAAATTTGTAACGCCCGATGCATTCAAATGTATTTCAAAGCCATTACACTGCACTAATCTGCGGTTTGGTCAAATAAAAGAAGTATTTATCGCTATGCGATAAGAAGACTCTTACACATGTACTTATTTCAATGCAATTTATGAAACTTGTCGAATAATTCCAGTCGCCAGGGCTGGACTCGTTTAATTAAATTCATTTGAAATGAACACTCGTGTAAGATCCTCGATACATGACTACTATTAAATATATTAGTAACGATGATTCCAGTTCATATTACTTGTAATTGTACAAATACTCGTGCGGATAAAATAATTACTAGAGATGAATTAATACAAGTTCTTAAAGATGAATTCATACAAGTTATTACAGTAATTGGTCAGTAAGTTATAAGCATTGGTGTAGTGCTGAGGGAACAGGCCCGGCCCTAGCGCAAGGCGAACGAAGCAACCGCCTTGGGCCCCGCGCTTCTCCGCAATGCAGTTTTTTTTTGCTTGGGGCCCCGCGCTCATCGCTTGCTGCCTTGGGCCCCGCATGCTGCCTTGGGCCCCGCATGCTGCCTTGGGCCCCGCACATCCTATGGCCGAGCCTGTGTGGGAACGTGTGGGAACGGCGTTCCCTTGTATTGCCAGAATTGTTTTCCCTCAAAATGTGGCTTTTGTGCTTGACTTGGTCGCCTTTTGATGTTGCTGTCATGGCGGAAGAAGTACTGGTGGAGGGTAGATATGGAACACTAGTGTCCGGTACATTAAAATACCAACATGGTTGGTGTGGATATGCGTTTAGTCTAGTACAGTGGACAAAGGACATATTTCAGTCCTACCACATGTCAGTGTAACGGGCTACAATACATACTTTGTTGGGTATCTCTGATAGTTGCCATGACCTCAACGAGACAGATTTTTTCATTATCATATAATCTGAACGCAAAATGCCCCTCTACCCGTTTGATATAGAAATCCGGATGCATTTATTCATACGTGATATGTGGTCAGCATACATAAAAAATCTAACAGGATGATATCAACAGTTTCATTTTACATTTATACTGAAGCACCTGGGATGGCTTTAGTTTCGTTTGATTTATATAAAATATCCTATTACAGACTTTTATATCTTTAATAATGGCAAGAAATATTTGATGAGTATCCGATGTTATCTATTCATTGTTTATCATCTCAAGTGGTTAATGTCGTTTGTCATTCACTTCGAGGGAAGATTTCCTTTCATCAAAATCCGATATCAGTTGTCAGCCTTAGAATGAGTGGATCACTTGCACGAGAACAAAGACAAAATCAAGGACTAGTACTAATTAGGTTGAGTCACCTCAGGAGTTATAGGAATTGACTTCAGAATCAATTGCTGTGAAATGTAGACATAACAAAATGACTCCATTATCTGATAGGTGATTAGCTTCCTTAAATTCTTAAATTGTGATACTGACTCTTCCTGCATACTTTTTAAGCGTGAAATCTTGAGAAGATTAATTGATTGGGCAGTAGTTTTTATCCCCATAGTCTTACCTTGCATCATGAATGCCTGGATCCATGTTTTGCTTGGTAACCCCAATACCGATCCCTTAATCATAATGCAAAGAAGTCATCGTTTTTCCAATGAAAACATTATATAAGGTATGGCACAAATCGTGTATATTGATGAAATGACGACGAGACCAGTTTTACTTCTTATTTTAATTTCTACTTCAATGTGTCACATGCTTCATACAGGTCTAGTTTTAATTTGATATCTGCCAAACAACCCATTTCAATTTTACAAATATTCGAAAATTGCTATGATTTCTTTTCAAAGGTTACTTTTTCGTGTGATCCATGTCCTGCGATTTTTTGTATATATTTGTAAGTGTGAATGAAGACTATTATCTAATTTTTTAAAAGAACAGCGTTCCTTCATTTTGCTTAGTGGTCTTTCAAAATAGTCTCTGACTACTAAACACATTCCACGTATTGCTTGGTATCCATTAAAGTTTCGATTATTCGCACATAATATTCAATATGTTTCATTGTTGAATTTAACATACTACACTACACCCCTCTTTTTGATGGCCACCTGGCACGATAGTCTATAGCCGTTATCAGGTCATCATAACAATATGACTGCATAGTATTATGATAATGATTTCGTTTTCTATTTAAACTTAACTTTTTCGTGTGCTTTATTTTCATTTGATTTATATCCTGTTTAATTTTTTACATTAATAAGATCAATACTTTATATATACGTGTTATCTATCAACGGACCAAGTTTTCATACATGTGCCATGTGACCCCATCAACTTGAAGACAAAAGAAAAATAAAGAAAAAAAAAACCAAACATAAACAGATGGAAACAATATGATTCACCAGTTCCTCCAGTGGGATATATTGAAGGTAGGAATTCATTTTTTAGTCTGTCGGACGTGTTTGAGCCTTAACATCATGTAACATTTAGCTTAGCGAGGGTCAGAGCCCACGATTATTATGTTTTACACCATTATTTAGTTGCGAAACAGAGACGTTTATAAATAATTTATTACTAAACTTTTTGTTTTTTTTTGTGCCAATGAATAACAGATAATATTCATGATCATATGAGCATATTTCCATATGAATTAACTACTAATCCAACAATTCAGATGATAATATATTTCCCTCCCCATCCCAGTTGATTTAGTATCATTTTCATAGGGAAAGACAGCACCTTCTCGTTTAGGCGTGCGTGCATTTTGCTTGAAACGAAGCAAATATAACAATATGCTACGACGCGTAGAACAAACCATGACTGAGCCAACGCCTTGGGATTTCTGTATCTCTCATTTGACCGTTTTGTAACTAACCTGCCAACACTCTAATTCGAAGTATACTGGAGTTTGTCTGCTTCCGCCATGTGACCATTTGTTAAATGACCTGCAAACGCTGTAATGTTTGTCTGTTTCCGTCATATGACCGTTTAGTAAATGACCTAACAACAATGTAATTCGAAGAACTTAGACGTGACTTTTGTCTGTTTCCGTCATATGGCCATTTGGCAAATGACATGCTAACACTAATATTTGTCTGTTTCCGTCATATGACCGTTTGGCAAATGAAAGGCTAATACTGTAATATTTGTCCGTTTCCGTCGTATGACCGTTTCGTAAATGACATGCCGATATTGTAACTTTAAAAACTCAGATATGGCGTTTGTCTGTTTCCATCATATGGCCATTTGGCAAATGACATGCTAACACTGTAATATTTGTCTGTTTCCGTCATGTGACCGTTTGGTAAATGAAAGGCTAACACTGTAATATTTGTCCGTTTCCGTCGTATGACCGTTTCGTAAATGACATGCCGATATTGTAATTTTAAAAACTCAGATATGGCGTTTGCCTGTTTCCGTCATATGGCCACTGGGTAAATAGACTTGCTAACACTGTAATTTGAAGGACTCAGACCAAAACTTTATCTGTTTCCGTATGATGTTCTTTTGTTAAATAGACTCAGATATGTTTCCGTCTTATGGTAACACTATAACAAGTTGGATTTTTAGTGCCGAGACAATTGGAGTAATGTGCCTAGCTCAAGGACACGCCGGAATAGTCCACTCGGGCCGATACAGTTGTAGGATTCCAACCTGCCGCCTTTCAGTCGCGAGTCCGGCGCACTAGCCACTAAGCCACTACAGATTCTGCCTCCATTATTCTCCTCTTAAGACCTTGAGGAGAGTGCATCGGCCTATTCTAAATTCCCGAACTTGCATAATCATAATCTTATTTAGTTATCTAAAATTAATACATAGATAATTTAATGAGTTTTATCATAATTGACAACAATACGATATACGCTTTACAAGTCATAGTTAATGGAGCAAAACATTTACTTTTCTATTTGAAAAACACCTCACTCTTTAATAATAATAATAATAATAATAATATATTAACAGGAAAATCAAATACATTATACACGAATTTTAACAGATCAATATATATATATATATATATATATATATATATATATATATATATATATATATATATATATATATATATATATATATATATATATATATTTCCATCAAAAATTTTCACACCTTTGAATGAATCACGGAATGTGCTGTGTACAACTGCAGTAGAATTTGTTCAAATCTGTAATCTCTTTGGATGTGGATGTTGAAAGAAATGATCGAGAAGTAATCGATATAAAATCCACTGAGCAATAATGAATCAGAAAATATCTGTAAAGTTCTGTACTTTAGCTAAATAGGTGCTTAAAATGGCACTATGCATACTACATGATGTGACTATTTTGAACACTTAATCATCTGTGCTTTGAATCTTTGATGTAACTGATATCTATGTACAGTTATGTCTAGGGGCTTAAACTTAAGTAGCAAGACAAGGTAAACCCAACAAGCATTCAATTTTCCAAAATATACATGTATTTAAATAAAATATAAAATCAAAAAAGGTGATAGAATTAAAAATAACTTTCAGTGTATGAATTCCTAGAAGATTATCCTAAATTGTACGTTCAATTTCTCACTTATCCGGATACTTTCCAAAAGTATTTCGAATGAAGGTTCTAATATGGTTATGTGCTACCGTGCTAGCACCCCTGAAGAATCACAGCTCCAGATCCAAGTGTTTTACTTCAAGGTAATCCTGTGAACGTAAAATATTACTGGAGTCCTTGAAAGTTTTTCACATAATTCAATAGAATTATTTAAATATTCAAGTCCTTGAATAATTCACATAATCCGATAAGTACGATAAGTATTGATTGCTTAAATTAAATGTTTTCCACGCTGTTAAATCCAACGAACAAATGTTATAAATGAATCACTTTTTCTCAACGTCTGTTACAGGACTAACATTGACTGAAGAATGGTTACGCGGTGCTTGCATTCTCATTAAATAGTCACCTAATGCATATCATATAAACAAAATCTATTCACTAAGGATTCCCGAACATTTTAAATCATGTTCTCTTTTAAAATATATTGGTCGTCAACAATACTGTTCTTATTTATTATCCAGTCAACGGTTAGGGGGCTCGTGATATAACCACAGTACAAATGTACTCCCTAGAATCATGCACTGTTGACATAACCTTCATTCAAATAAACTGGGACGTACGTGACCTAAGTAGTTGTTGACTTGATCTTTGCCATCGGGCTTGGCTTATGAATGAGATTCATACAACCTAGTGTACATATACTTTACTATAGTGCTGGCCAGCCACTGAATTAAAGAATTAAAATATAAACGCCATAAACCCAAATAATTTACAATAAAACTATATTATAAATTTAATTGATGATTCAGATATTCTTAAGAGTACGTAAACTTGGCAAGCTGATTATTGGACAGTATTTTAATGATTCGTAATTCGTTTCAAATCTTACGCATTCCACTGCAGCTAATGAACCGAGCTGGTTTATCCCACATATATCATTTGTTATAACATGCGTATAGTAAATATTGTATTTCACGAATTAGATATGAACCAATAACCAGTTCATTGTTTTACATTTGAAATAAATAGCACGATTAAAATTAAGATAAAGAATTTATTGAACTATAGGGAACTTGCTGGTCGGTAGAGGTCGTTAGCATGGCATGCGGAACCATTTTATCGTATAATTTTCGTAAAAACAATTTGCAAATACGGCGCATCCTGAATGTTTGCACACTGCATAATTGTTTGTGTGAAGGATAACAGCAAAACAAGACTTCACCCCATGAAAGGGATTTAAAAATCTCGTTTAGGGATCCTAATCGAGAAATTCCCTAATTTCTCAGGTTAAATCCCATTATGTTCTGTATTTAAGCTGCAAATATCTAAGCAACACTACCATTTCTCAAAAGAGAGCGCTCATTTTTTATCAATACATGCTGTATCGCTGTAAAATACACGTCTTAGAGGAACAAAGCAGTGGTAAAGACCTGCTCCGGTCTGACTGCACACGGGCTGTGAGCAAACAAATGGTAATTGGATGATTTGCGTAAATCATTCTGTAAGATATTTTTATTTGCAGGAGAACTCACTTTTGTTAGAATGATCACTGAAATACCTGGGACTCGTTCCAATATTTGTCAAGAGATTTTAGGTTGTAATCTCGTTGCATTATGAACATTGCCGCTCACACTACAACGAAAGGTCAAAATATTAAAATTGCAAATTTCAAATAATATTGATTATTGCGAAGCCACTCAACTTTTATCATCCACTAAGAGACGTCTGATGCCACGAATGCACATACGGCATATGTTTTTAACATTGTAACTACTCGATGGTCTTAAACTATATAAAGGAAAAAGCAAAACAGCAAGTTTTGTCAAATTCAACAACAAATTTAATTCCCCCAGTTACAAAGTAACAATGTAAGAGGAGCTTATAGTATTGTGAATTAAATCCCAAATAATCCAAAAATGTTCTATTACAATTCCAAAATTATAGTGTTCAAATGAATGTAAGTCACTTAATTTCAATTCAGTTTTATAAGGATCATACTAATTAGCCTGAAGAGTATTTTAAGGAACGGGCAAGAGTGCATATTAGTTCTTGCTACGTCACAAGTCTTTGACATAATATATTTGAAGAGGAACATTAAGAAACCGCACTCTACTCCCTGAGTAAGAACACTTTTAATAGAAGAAGACTTCTCAGACAATTGTAATGTACATGATAATGAAAGACTCTGAGAAGCTTCTTTGTCCCTTAATACTTTAATAGGGATAGCATTAGCAGACTCACCAATAAATGATATAGAACCTTCTCTCATGAATGGTTCATGATTCTTCTTAATAACATCAGGCTGTGTTTTTTTTTGTTTTTTTTTTTTTACCGAATCAATGTATTGCTTTCAATACGTGATCGTGACCTTGACCTCTTAGAGATAAGAGTATTTGGAGTAGCTCTCTCTGTATTCTGTTGTTTATTTTTCAACTTGTAGCAATTACAAATAACGTGCCCTTCCTTTCTACATCTAGTGCAATTGGGTAGAGATAAGGATTTCTGGTCAGTCTTATCTGAAGTTTGATTCTTAAAAGTTGTGCCAGATTGAGATTTGGAAGTACTCGTATGAGACTGAGATGATTCCCTTTACCAAAACAACTGCTGAGTGGAAGATTTACTGACAAATGAAACATTATTAGTCAATGAATGATGATCAGCTGTGCAAGCATCATTATCCAATGTTTCCACCTTATTCTCATCATGGTATGTTTCGACATTATTATGGATTCTATTCTTGAACTCTTCAATTAATATGAGCTGTCTCAGGATAGCGTTACCATTATTACCCTTCTTGGCTGAGCACCAGCTATCTAACAGTTGTTCTTTCTCTGATGCGAATTCGACATATGTTTGTCCACTTTCTTTTCTACAATTCATACACACCTGTCGATATGCCTTAGGTACCAACTCATAATCTTTCAAGAGACATTTCCTAATCAGCATTTTGTTATATCGATAGGTAATTGTGAACTTCACAAGCTTTGTGCACTTTATAATAACAAAGTCCAATGCTCTCTTGGCCATTTCAAGTTTTCAGCAATTTTCTCAAAGTGAAGAAAATATTGATCTACTTCTTTTCTTCAAAACGGGGTACTAACCTAATATTTCTGGTAACATCAAAACCTGAATTTGTATATAAGGGGGAGGGCAGCGTGCTCGGCATGCCAGTTCTTATTTTTTTACGTTCAAGTGCATTTTGCTTTCTTTCTTTCTTTCTTTCTTTCTTTCTTTCTTCTTCGTGTTCCCCCCCCTCTCTCTCTCTCTCTCTCTCTCTCTCTCTCTCTGTGTGCATCTACCTCTCTTCTCTTTCTCTGCGCATGCCTTACCCTCTCTCTCTCTCTATGAATTTGTATTTATCTCTTATCTTTCTCTTTGCATCAGATTCTTTTCTCCTCATCTCTCTTTCTCTCTCTACCTGCCTTTGTCTCTCCTTTTCCTCTTTCTGAATTTGCAATTCCTTCATTTCTTTCTGAAAGTGAAGTTTTGATAATTCCAATTACATCTAGTCTTTTAACTGTATTTTTTAAAATTTTCTATCAACACGCGATAAAGACTTACTAATTATGTGCAAAGTACTTTTATCTCAAAAAATTGTTTCACCAAATACTAGAACAAAATATTTTTTAAAAGTGTTGTTACTTCCGAAATTGCACAATATCTGACAAAACGAGCAAACTTTGTCAAATTCAAGAGCTAATTTAATTCCCCAAGTTTCAAAGTATAAATATAAAAAGAGATTAAAACATTGTGAATTAAATCCAAAATAATCCAAAAACGTTCTATCAAAAGTCTAATAGTATAGAGTGTCTGGAATGAATTTCAGTGGTGTTCCGAATGTATTTTTATGTTCGATGTACCAACAGTCTTAAAAGTGCCGATGTATCAATAGTCTTGAAATGATATAATCCAGAATGTCTTTGAATGAAGTCACAATTATCCAAAAATAGTGTTTCGGTAACAAATGTCAGTGACCACTTTCTACTTCGATGAATAATTTAAATAATAATTCCTCTCAAATTATATCTGAACACAATTAAAAATGATTCCACGACTAGAAGTAATTCCACAAAGACTGATATTTGAAACATGAATAATTGTTTACTTGCTCTTCCTTATATACAGACTGACACCTGATTTATGACATAACAAAATGCCCTGGACCTGGGTAATTTCCAATGGAAATTTCAATCAAATTCGTAAAAAGCAAGGTCAGGCCTGTTAACTTACACTCAACCTGACAAAAAACAGGTAGATAATAGTTTTTTTTAAAGGGAAAAGCCAGTGTCCTAAACTCAAATCGAAGCAAACATGTTCTTTTCAAATGAGTATTATCTTTAAGTGTAATCTACAATCATGAACAAACGTTAAATACACAATATAGATTTACATAACAAGTACAAATAATAATAAAATAGCGTATTGGCCACTATTTAATGTAATGCGCCAACTTCTTTCTAAAAGTCAGAATTGCGTGAAATGAAATACATCCAATTATTCGAGATACGATTAAACTTTAGAGCAGGAAAGTTTGAATAAAGAAAATTCTTCGATCTCTTTTATTTATACTGCATCTATTCTCCACTTTTTCTCATACCCTCCTTCAGACAGTATGCACTGGGTTTTCTTTGCGCATAATTAAAAGAAACATTCCAATGCAGAGTTTAAAGATCAACTTGAACGCAATCTAAGACAGGCAGCCATCTACTATCCTCATGTACTCAGTATAACAGGCAACGTACTATTGTCCACATCAAATGAAACCGAATTTACCCACTCTGCATTACCCGATCATTCTTCTTCTTGATGTCTCATTAAGGGATTGAGTTTAAATTTGTACTATGGTCACTACCCGTCTACAGCTGTCAATTACCAGCTAATTGCTACATTTTATTGCTTTTCGTCGTGAACTTCAGAAGATAAATTCATTGGCGACCTTCTCTCCTGCTTTTTGTCTGAATGGTCATTTAGTTGTCAATAACAGCAAGGCCACCAGATATATAATATTATGTGGTAGATAGAACGAAGGCCCAGGTCACTTTTATCAAGGGGACCTCGGTCCTAATAGAATAGTCTGCAATCATTGCTTCGCAGCCATACATTTTATGGACGGTTTCCGTGTCTTTTCTATTCATGCATTCAACCATCTTGAAACAAGAAATGCACTCTGTGAGAATTGACCGAAACACTTTTCATTTGTGAAGAGTTTCAATGAATAAACTTCGGGTGTCTATCATCAAAATTATTTTATTGCCAAAAATTGAGATTACCTTATATTGAGAATCATCTCAGTAATAATTTATGAAATAATTTATGACAAATGCATGTCGTGTCACATGTCAGTTCAAATAACAACCGGAAAATAAATCATAATTAAATACAACAAAATGATAACGCAAATTTTAAATAAAATAATGCCACAAATTGATGACAGAGAGGAAAAGAAGAACAAAGAAGAAGATAGAGAACAGGAAAAAGAAAAGAATAAGCTGAATTTGAAAACGTAAGTTCGCAGTAAACGACCTATAAGCATGAAAATATATTTATTTACCGAATATACATTTAAGTTTAGAATCCTGTATTACCCTGATCAGCAAATTTAAATTTACCATCAGCTTCCCTCGACATTCACGTTATTTACGAAGTTTTCCTGTTATTTTTTAGTATGCCTAAAAGGTAAACTTCACTCAGAAAAGAAAAACAAAGTACGACGTTTCTCTTCAACTATTATTGTAATCTTCTGACATAAAAACATTAAAGTATCAGCATTTTCGTGTCATTGCCATTTATTACATAACCTACTCAGTCTTCTCGAACGGAATCTTTATTCCTATATGCATAATGATCAATTTATGACCCTGGTTTTCTCGTGGAGAACAACTTTGTACTGTACGGATATCTGGATACGCCGTGTACTTAGCCGACTTGTTTCTTTTTTCTTTCCTATCGTATTTCTCTTGCCTTGGGTCGATGCTTTGTATATGCAGATTGGGGGGGGGGGGCGGGCAAGTTTGTATATATAGAAAGAATTTACCACTATATATAAGGAAAAAATTATTACTATGTAGTGTATATGTTACACAGGCTCGTCAAGCGAGTCCAGAAAATTGAAAATATGACCTTTGTCAGTATCAGTCACTATTTCATTCTCTGTTTGAGCTTTATTCTCTCCTAATTTAGTACAAACAAGCATGGGTATCACATATGTATAATAAAACTGACATGACGAGACAATGAATTAACTATTCCGCAATACTGGTTATTTATCAATGATATGTCATGATAGTTTTGTCGAGTCTGCGATATCTGTGTTAATAAAGTTTGTCTCTAGTTAGTTTCTGCTTAGGATTACCATTGTTTTACGTATTACCACAAGGCCAACACCAACGTTCCCCATTCTGCATCAAGAGTGGTAATTTCCATTTCGTCGCAAACTAGAACATAAGGATCATATAAAATACTTTTTATTATAGTGGATGAAGACGGCATTGGTTTCAGTGTTTTTAAATTTATTTTTATGACTATACACAATGTAAGACAATTTTATTTAAATAAAATCTGTTTGATTCGGGACGAACGGTAGCAAGGGGTGATAATCATCAATGGTGAGAAGAAATTTCCGCTCCGGGTTCGCGGTCTGTACGGCTAGTT
The DNA here is from genome assembly GCA_016617855.1 of Megalonaias nervosa. Classification (NCBI taxonomy): domain Eukaryota; kingdom Metazoa; phylum Mollusca; class Bivalvia; order Unionida; family Unionidae; genus Megalonaias; species Megalonaias nervosa. The sequence goes on along the minus strand of JAECUM010051904.1, from coordinate 451 downwards.
TAGGTCATTCCGAACCCTTTAACAGATTATTGAAGAAAAATAAAAACATCGCTAATAAAGATAAGAAAGGTGTATTTATTTCACTGTGAGAGATAAAATAAAGGAATTGGGGGAAGCGGAGAATGTTAATGTCAAACCCAGCAAAGACAACATTTAAACATGACAGATTATATTTTATTTTAACAAGTTGAATGAAATGTCAAAGAGTGATTTCGAGCTGACGTTTCATTAATGAACGTTTTGAATTCAATTAATGTTTTTCGACAACACTTACATATTTTTTTCATTTCCATCCCTACACATAATGTCAGTTACAAATATAATTTCCTTTTGATGATTGTATCCATGTACATAACTGAGATATCTGCACATAATAAATTTATTTTAATACCTTGATCTCTAATTATATTTTTTAACCCCTCTCTCTCTCTCTCTCTCTCTCTCTCTCTCT
>JAECUM010051902.1:0-23541 GCA_016617855.1 Megalonaias nervosa | reverse complement strand
AGAGAGAGAGAGAGAGAGAGAGAGAGAGAGACAGACAGACAGACAGACAGACAGACAGACAGACAGACAGACAGACAGGGACAGATAGACAGGGACAGACAGACAGAGAAAACCACTGATTGAACATTTAACTTAATAAGGCAATGATTAAATGATAATTTGCATACAGATTGCAACTAGTCAATAAATGAAAGTGATATTGCTCACTGCATATAAAATGAAGAGAGCCAAAACAGTCTAAAGTCGAGTCTAAATACATTCAGCATATATCCTAATCTGTAGTGGCATAATGCGCACACAGAAAAGTGTATATATTGTATATTCTACCGATTACTCCTAACAAACTGCACTGACCCAGATCTACCGGCGCTTGTTGCGACGACAGATCTGGGTATATGCAACTTGAGGTAGGACTCGACATATAACCGAGTACGGACGGAAACAGCGATCGCTTAGAAACATGTGTCATTTTGTATTATTATTATTATTATTATCATAAGGCAGGCAACTACTTCACACTAACAGTGTTTTAGGGAGCGGTTTCTAAAGCGTTGGTCTCGTAATCCAAGGGTTACGGGTTGGATACACACCCAGGCTATCCCAGGTCATATTCATCATTGTATGTACAGGAAAGGTACTTAGCTCTTATTTCCTCGAAGATATAGCCAATAATCTATTAAAAGTTCTGCTTAAACCAGCAAAACTACCAGAAGCAAAACAATGAAGCAAACAGTGCTTGATGGAAAATGAATTCTAACAAGCTTCTAAAGGAGATACAAGAGCTAGTATGTCAGAGTAGTACAGATATCAGAACAAGACTCTTCGGATGCGGGAGGTTGTTGGTTCGAACCCTGGCCAAGTCATACCAAAGACGTATTAAAATGGTACTAACAGCTGCCTCGCTAGGCGCTCAGCATCTAGAGGTTAGTGTTAGGACTGGTCGGCCTGGTGTCAGGGTAAAGAGAGTGGGTGCGACATAATGCCACATATCTGCGGCATGATGCCCCAGTGCTAGACATCATTATAAACTGCTACACTGCAGACATCGTAGCGATATGACGGAAAAATTGTTAAAGCAACGATAAAAATCCAAATCACACCACACACACACACACACGTATATCAGAATGAGATGATATATAGCAACACATAACCAAAGGGCAGGGAAGGTTTCAGGATGACCAGAAGTATTTAGTAAATGTTCTCCTTTTTAAACTACAACAATATGTTAATATAATAAACTCCTGTTATTTTCCTTCCTTCTCGACTGCTCCGGTGGCCTAAGCGGTTAGGGCGTTCGCCTCGGATGCGGGTTCGAACCCCGGCCGAGTCATACCAAGGACTTCTAAAATAATGATACTACCAGCTGCCTCCCTGGGCGCTCAGCATTAAGAGGTTAGTGTTAGGACTGGTCGGCCTGGCGTGAAGATAATGTGACTGGGTGGGACATGATGCTACATGTCTGCGGCATGATGCCCCAATGCTAGACATCACTATAAACTGCCACACAGAGGACATCGTAGTGATATGACTAAAATTGTTAAAAAATCCAAAATACACACAATAGCTCCGAAAATCAGTGAGGATACGATAATTAGTGTTATTGTTCCGCTAAAATGATGATGAATGCTGACAATTAAAACTAAGCCTAGATCTCATCAAACGGCAAACCAAATTGTCCAGAAATGCAATATTACTATTGGGAATTAATAGGTGAAAACGAGACTAGGTGAGTATGATATTTAGTGACTCCCCTCAATCATGTCGCAGACTAATAGCAATCAAATTCAGCCAAAATCATATCACTATCAATTTGCTTACTAAATTTGCTTGAAATTTACTAATAATTAATTTACTATTTAGGGAGCAAACGTGGGCTGGTCTGACAGACAGCAGCTGTAACTCTGTTGAAGGATGACATGAAGGATCAGGAATGACAAAAATTTAATCAAAAATTCTATTTTTCAAGATACTGTTTCTGAAAATGTTTTCAGAGAGCTACCAAACAGTATATTTATGGGTAAAAAGGAAATTCTTATTGCGCATCGGCATTATCACTGATTTAGATTATGCATTACAATATTAAATGGTTGGGTATTTATCGATTTATAAATTGCACTAACCACTCGCAGAGAAAATAAAGTCCAGAAGACTGTATGTTAACATTGTGAGTGATTAGGTAACAATTAACACAACGATAAATACCCAACCGAGATCATTTAATCTTTATAATTCCAATTTGCTTCCTTTTTGTGATCATTTCAAAAGATTTCATCAACAAAATCATTCACTTTTAGGTAGTTCGAAATTTTCTTTCATTAGCCTCTTCACTACGACGGAACACATAACCCCAACTAAGCCAGGCTATTCCTTTATAATATCAGGCTTGCGTATGTCACGAATTTGTCATAGTATTCGTTGTTCTTGCTTTCCACACATTCCGATGTTTCATAAGCAAACTCGTGTCCACCTTTAATGAGATCCCTTGCAATAATTTCTGAAGATTTTTTTGTAAGCCTGCCATATGCTTTCTTTTGGCACGGGGGGTGGGGGAGAGAGAGAGTGAAGGAGTGTCGTTTTGACTGTGAAATTACATTGTTTTTAACTTGTAATGGACGATTTTAATCAGGAGGTTGCAAAGTTTGGTCGGAAATCACAGAGGTAGGTGAGTGGGGCTAGTTGTTTTATTAGCATTGTGTAAGGTTTTGCTATAGGTAAGTCTTCAAATAAAACTACCTGGAAACTTGGAAATAAACGTAGTGCGCAGAATTTACCGATGTATGCTAACTTCGTGATTAGTATCACGTGACCGTTTATATTCAGTCAAACTGCAGAAAATTCGGTCGATTCATAACAGTTGGAATTATATTCAGTTATATCCTTTCTGATGTTTTGAAATGACGAGAAACGTTTCTTGCTGTTTAAATTTACACATTTGTGATCACTTTTCCATAAATTTCTGAATAATGAAGAAACAAATTAAACTTAATTGTGGATTTACATAATCACAAATTAAACCTACAAATTATCAAACAATCCATCCAGCAATGCAGTAAAACTAACGCTCAGAAGTCTCTTCTTAAGGCCTGACTTTCAAAATAACTTTTGCTTTCGCAACGCTTTGGCGGATTGGCAACTTTAGTGCATATATAAGTGTATTTCAAGCCAAGATGCCTCCCATCAATTTAATTGATTATATTGAAGGATTTTCTTTTTTCGTGTTGTTATTTTTTTTAAGTGGTGTAAATATTTTCTCCTTTCAGTATTTGGGATAATATTTAATGACTGATTGACATAGTTTGTTTAAAAATATAAGCCCTATACGGAAAAATGTTTTCTGTCAAATTTGGCCAACTTCGTTTGAGCAGTCTTTTGGGAGAGATCATGTAAATGTTTTTAACTTTCAGTCATTGATATAAGAACTTATTTTTTTCATTTTTTAGCGATGACGACCATATTTGTTGCATGACCAGATATATTTCTACAAATTGTAAAGTATTTCCTGTCAAGATATTTTACAGTCTGCCTATATTGGTGGTTGTTTCTAAAGAAAATACTACACACAGTAATTGATTACGGACGACCGACGACGCACTATAAGTGATGCAAGCTCTATACCAAATCAGCTCACACGATCCTATGGCCAGCTGAGCTATTGGTCATATGGCCAGGTGAACAACAAACGTATTGCGCAAGAACGCTAAAGACATATTTAGCGTCCATAAGATCTTGCAGGAAACTTGGAAGCAAAAGCGATGATAAACATTATTGTATGTGGTATCTGTTTAGTAAACTGGTGATTAGTGCTTAAATCAATACAAGTAGTAAACGAAAATTAACTCTTATTTTCGTATGTGCATTGAATGAATATTAAAGTTGTATTTAAATCCTCTGAGCAGTGTTAAAGACGTTCAATTCAAACATTTGCATCGAAGGACTGAGTTATGGATATCACCATGATGGATACAGTCTTGACGGCACTAAGTCACCTCCGGTTTATCATTACTATCATCTGTCGGTTCGCAGACCGTTTTTGGTTTATTTTCTTCTTTTTTGTATCAACTCAGTCGATTCAACAAGGGCATAATACGGACCATTACATAGCTAAAAAGCCTATAAAACAGTGACATACTTTGAATTGCGCAAGTCGTCGACTAAGGAAAAGAAGCTGTAGAAATTATCATTTACACAAACTTCGGTAAATAACGATCATCTATAATTTCACGGTGACAAAAGTCGCTTTGTCGGAAGCAGTTCGTTGTTTCTTTCAATATTTTTGACGGCAAATGTGTCGTCATATGTAACCATATTATTATTTGTTGTAGTAGCAGTAGTAGTAGTAGTAGTTGTTGTTGTTGTTGTATTCCATGCATCATACATGAGTGACATTACATAGTTTATCAACTTCACCAGCGAAATATGTCACTTCGTTTTCTCAAAATATCAATTTATTAAATAACAACCGTCGATAGGTTTGGATTTTTTCTCCATTGTTTGATTAAGGACTGAATTACTACATCGATGAAAAGAAACTCCAAAACTACAGTTCTTTTAAGACAGGCAAGTCTTTATTTTGACTATTTCTGTGTTCAAATGTGAATTTCGTGACCTTTTGTAATCTTACAGATCAGTCCGGCAACACCTATATTATATTCCAACTTAATGTAATCAATAATCATGTTCTATCGATTTCTCCATTGTTTTCACACACGCTTATGCTTGTGACTTAAGTTAGAATTACTACTGATTAATTGTATTATTATATTTAATCAAGAGTTTTTCAACACAAACATTTGCTTTTTCTCGTAGTGTAAGATGTTCTAGACGAATTATATTGAATATTGAATAGAAACATGCCATGGAATTTAGTCACTCACAATTTGCATGATTCTGCTGGAAAACTAATTGTGTTTTGAAAACCTATAACACTTAAAACCTACTATTTTGCTCTTTGGATTTCGTTTACTGTATTGTTATGACACTTTCTCATTGAGTTCATAAATGTTTACTATAGTCTTGATCTATTTTAAGATTTGTTCATTGAGATGGGGGGGGGGGGTAAATAGGGCAACGTTTCAATAAGGCCAGAGATATTTTACATATGTTAATAAAATATAGTTTCAAATCTGATGTCTGCAGTTTGGCAATAAAAGTGGTATCGTCACTGTGGCGATACCAATTGTGTCTCACAAATACATTTGAATATCCCATCATGCATATGTAATCTATGGGATACTTTAAGTATAAATTAATTAACTCTTTATATTCGACTTGAATTATGCTGGTACTTCTAATTCAATTCATTTTCAATTCGATAATACATGGCATAGATTTAAAACAAGACAAGCATTTAAACAGGACGGTGATTAAATGAACTTACTGAAAGCATATTTAAAAGTGAATGTTTATGTGTGTTACATAATAAGACAAAAATTATTGTCCAAAATGTTATGTCATTCTAAACTAATACGTCTTTTGCAAAGGACTTTGCTTTCATGGTATGTATTCGTAAATGCATCGTACGCATGCGTTACCCTCACACACACACACACACACACACACACACCCTTAAGGCAGCACTACGATGACATTTTTGTCACTAGGGAGAAGCACAAGAAGAAATAAACTGCGTATACAAGTGATCTAAGGTGTCAATATATGATAACGAGTCATGTGATGCTGGTGTTCTATATGTTTTGTATTATAATTTTTTTTTTATATTCTTAATGCGTGCAGAAATAAATATATCTGGAGAAGACATGGAGTTTATTGACTATAAATATGTATGTGATATATTGCCCTGAGCACTGTGCAAAGATATTAAAAGGTCAAAAGAGTTATTGCTAAGATCCACAAGGGTGTTTACGTTGTCCACGCTGGTAGAAAAAAAAGTTGTCCATCATTCAAGAGTGTCTAATTCTGTATTCTTCCGCCGTATCCTGAATTCCCTGAAGAAAAAAAAAGCACTTACATTCCTTAGACTGGTAGTGAGAGAAGGTATCAAATCGCCCACACTGACCATTATAGCAGAAGCTTGTCGGACAATTTGTAATTCTGTTTCATACGCTGCCTCCCCCAAATCCAAAAGAACGACATCCACATTGCCCACCATTATAGTAGGAGACTGTTGCAAATAGACCACATTCACCGCTCTCGCAGAAGTACGCCGGGCAGTTTTTAAGTCCTATTAAACCTCCTTGTTCACCATGGCGTTGGGCTGCAATGTAATATGGACATATTGTTTAACATTAAGGTTGTCTGTTTTTGTAATGCTGGACATGAATCATAATAACCGGATCACTCCCCATATATGAATTTGCTTGTTCCTTATTTTGTCGTAATGATACGAACACTAGGAGGGACTGGACGTGTTGATGCGATTAAAACGTAATTTAAAAAAAATAAATACAAATGTTTCTAGAAGTTTCATAAACCGAGAAAACAAAACGGTAAAGTCAACCAGGAGGATATAATACCTTTGCGAATGATGACAATTTACTACCTGCCTTGAGTTAACCTTGCAGGCATGTGTGTCGCACTTCCAGTGTGATCTCATTAATCGTATAATGACGAAAAATATTCACTCACAAACAAGCACATCTATCGATTCTTGTATATTTTAAATACTTATTCGTCTGTTATTTTGTATAAAGTTGGAGAGTGTACTTATTATTTTAATTTTTGTGTAATAATTCTAAGAATGGTGGTGGGTTGGGTTGGGGGAATTTATCGACGTTTAGAGCTGACCGATACTTATTACTTGAACCGACAACTATGGAAGAATATCCATTGTTTTCGAAATAAAAATACCAATTTAATCCATAAATAGTATACAATAAGAACGCTTTGCAACAGCTTTTGATGACAATAACTCTATCATGAGGTATGAAATCTCAACTTGTAAAATATAACTTCTCTTTAAAAATAAAAAGATAGACAGCTATTATTTCTGACATTTAAAAGTATAATTTGAAATATAAGCTAGGATTAAATGAAACAGTATGTTATATTTCGATATTGTGATAAAAGTTACCAAAGAGCAATCACATCAGACTATATCATTGTCAGCTATCACATCAAACTATATCATTTTTAGCTATCACATCAGACTATATCATTGTCAGCTATCACATCAAACTATATCATTTTTAGCTATCACATCAGACTATATCGTTGTCAGCTATCACATCAGACTAAATGATTTCAATAGAATCTTACGAATAAATTATTATTTAGAAGCCAGCAGGCAAAGAGACAAACCTGCGATGGCATTCATATTTTCTTCACTCTGTCTGGATCGCTTGTCTTAAAGGTGGCCTGGCCTATACTTCGATGCATATTTGGTTAATCTTGACCACGTACTGGCTTTTTACCCGGACTACACTCCCTGATAAAAGAATCAAATGCATCATTGAGAGCAAAAGAAAGTCATCCAGGAAATTATTACTAGTGGTCAGTTTTTTAACCGGTATTACTATACACTTTTGAGGTTGCTACGCATGTATAGGTAGTGGACATTTAGTAAGTAGCAGTAAACATCATTGACGTCATAGCCACTAGCTGTCAGTCATGTAGAAAGAAAACAAAACAACAAACGAGTGGTGCATGTACGTGCCCCGAGTCTGAAGTCATGTTAATTGGTGCGTTTAATGTTTCTTACCGTAACCTATGATAAAAGAATAAATTAGTACATGAGTGTTTTGTGATAACAGAAATGCACGACTGTACTTATTTTTCATCATCTCAATCGCCGTCATGTACTAGCCGCTCTCGAGAGAAATGTAAATTTGGAACATTCAGTAAGCAAGAAAACACTAGATGCAATGGTCATATCAGATTCGTGTTTCAGATGATATTTTATTTTTGCAAAATTTAGTCAGTTTTAAGTGCGGTTAATTGGCAACACCCATGTCCCTAAGAACTGTTACGTTTTCGGTTTGACTCGGTTTGAAATAAAAATTCAGACGAACTGGGAACACTACCGGTAACATTCCTTTTGTGGTTTATGGCCTTCTTCCCCCAGCACAACTGTCACAGCAGGTTGACAATTTATCATATGATGACATTAGTTTCTTCAAGATCCTTTTACCATCAGATTCCCTAAAGTGTTCTACATTGTACCAAAAGAAACATATTAGGGTGTTTGACTAATTCCAAAAATTTATCTGGCAATGTTTTGTGGCGCATATGTTATATGGTAATTCAGTATATTCAAGCAGTTAGACAAAAGCTGTATTGAGAAAAGGGAAACGATTATACAGAAGTTTTCATGTAGCAATAACTCCTATTGTCCCTTCAGTATTTCTGGATCCAAGTCTTCTATCGACATTGCCTAATATCATTCACGGTCTTGTACTTTCGTTAAAAAAAAATACAGCGAACCACACGCTTAGGGGTTAGACATGCAAAAACAATTCCTAGCAGAGCTACCCTGATGATGTATTTTTTCAAAATTTAAATTTAATATATCCTCAAGTTGAGATACTGGTACACTTATGATGTATGTAATTTGCATTTTTTTTTTCCTTATCTTAAACATGACTGGGTCGAATAAGTATATCGTAATGTAATAAATTTGGAGTGTGCGCATTTGCTTATAGCTCTCCATTTTAAGAATTTCTTAGATTATTGTGATTACCTGTTTGAATATGGGAAGTTGGTGCTGGGGAAATATTCCTCAGACCGAAATAATTAGCCAATTACTCGGGGCAAATGTCACGGGGAAAGTGTTGTGAGTTTCCATGATGCCATGGTTTACGTTTGGTGAATTCAGGTCAGAGCTGCATTAGTGTCCCTGTCGGTCAGTAGTCTCTATTAAAATCTAGTTGTGTAAATTGATTGTTTGACTCCAGGTGCAGTATTTACGACTGGAGACTGGTAAAATATACAATAGAAAAAAAAGAAAAGGGACTGTTCCGTCGTCGGCAGGCGCCGTTTATTGTTGCTATGGTAATATGGTGCAAAGTTACAGGCGAAATGTGTCCTAAAATCGTGATTTGACAGGCCTAAGGTGGCGTAGTAAAACTAGTTCCCTGTATCAGGCGATATAGCTCCACGGCGTGAAACACTGGCGGTACGTTACGGAAAGTTAATGAAGAGAAGCCATACAGTCGTGCGGTTGACAGGCAATTGGGAAATTGTGAGATTTGTAGTCTTGTATTAATTAGAGTAAAATTAATTATGGATTGGACACGTATGATTTTCCAGCTTACAACAGTAGTTGTATGGGAGGCAGGGGAAACTTATAATTCCTAGCGGGATTCGCGCCAGGGTTTGACATCGCTTGGTCAAGAAACTCCTTTGATTGTTAAAGTACTAATTTCACAATTGTCAGAGATGATATAAATTTTTATGAGTTTAATAAAAAGCAGCAAATTTAGGAATCTAGAAATAGTATCTACCTGTTTACAAATTTAGATGGAATCAAGGCCTAGTGAAAGCTCATTTTGTTAAAACATAGCTTAGAAGCAAACATAATGACATTAATTTATAAATATCTTGCACATCTCCTTAAAATAACGATTTAGAAAGGCGTTTCAATAATGATTACAGTGTTGAGAGTAGAATTAGTTTTTAAGGCAAGATGATTCTAAAAGTGCATCACAAATCCATGTAAACTGATACCGAGTAAAATAAAAAATTTCTCATAATTTCATTATTTTTTTTATTTTATTTTTTCTACTACTGCCTAGTAAACCTTTACGTTTTTTAGTATTGCCATTATCGTGTTTGTTGTTTTGACTGATCCTTTTCATGACAATATAAATTCCATGGTTAAAGTTGAGATGTACCATTTATATTTTTATATCAAGAGGGTATGAATGATTTTCTCGTCGAACGTCATTTTCTCATATAAAATTATGAGTTTTTAAATTGTTTTATACCTAACGATTTTAATGTATGATATTGCATCATATGACATCAGCAGCAATATGTGAAATATAAACTTATTTTCAATCCCTTGTTCAATTCCTTTATCAAGACATACTGATTTAATTATTTAACTCACCCCTTGTTTAGTCATTAACAATGGAAGTTAATAGTCATTACAGCGTTGCTAAAGCCCTTCGTATTATTTGCATGACAAATCTAGCTACTCCCCTGAACTAAATGCGAAAAAGGATAATGTTATTTGTATATTTGTACAATGTTATGCCCTTAAGAACCATATGACCTTAACAGATCTATGAGCATTTGTCTTTAATATACTAGGAGTCCCATATCAGTCAAATTTAATATGTGGACCTAATTCACAATATATGCAGATACTTATATTTTTTGCACATACTTACAAGCAATTAAAGAATTTATTAAAATTGTTTTATCGCCACTCTTATTTGATAGAAATGATGTGTGACCCTTTAAATTCTAAAAGTGCCGTACCCGTTTTGCAGATTCCAGGTCATCTCAAATAAAAAATTGTTGTTTTTATGGTGGCGGATGTTTCAAACAATTGGTGCACTCAGTACTTGTTTCTACCTAAACATTACGCTTTGGAACAAGAATGGGTTAGTAATAATATATGGCACTATATTTAAATGACTAGTTGCATTTAACAATGCGTATGTTTGTTTGGAAGAATCGTGCCTCGATACTTGCTATTTGTTTTTCAGAAAAGGTCATAACATCTGCTATGAAGACCTCTCTGCATTCGAACTGCATTTTGAACCAGATTGTTTCCTTTACTCTCTGTAAATCTGAAATGTCATGCACGCACTCACGTCCAGTTGGTCAGGCAAATATAATCTATGTCTTTGAGTGGATATATAAGCCAATCACTGAAAATGAGAAAACAAAACATGAACCATGTCTCCTACCAAATGTTTTAAGGATTTTCATTTGCCTACCTTTTTCTTTTACTTTATGTACATTTTCCAGAATTTTAACTTCTTTCCCTGTTGCTTTTTGCCTTTTAGTATTTCCTGTTTATTTATATTTGGAAGGCTTTATCTTTTTGTACAATTCTTTATATTTACCTTTCTAGATCGTTGCCTTTCATCGGTACCATATAGCCAGTAATGTACTGACGCACCGTTAAACCTACTACTACTACTCTCAATCATATCTCTCTGGAATGATCTTTAATTCTTACCACATTTACTGTACAATAAGAAACTGCTCTGTAATATTGCTTACAGGGTAAATGTGCTAACTGCAAACATTTCCATGTCACAGCTCTCTGGTTACACTGACATAATAGAATACTTTGGTTGTTTGACCAAAATACATTATTATTTCAACCTTAACAAAGCATACGATACTAACTGGAACAAAAACTAGACTCAAAAGTTTCGCAACCATAAAGATTATTAAAACCCCGTTCAATACAATGCAACCAATTAAGCAATACTGATTTCATTATTCATTATAAGTTCAGTACGAAACGTCGGGGGGAGGGGCATACTTTTATACAAAAAAATAACTTTTCAGCACCATTCACAATTACAATGCAATGATTAATACTTCATTGTTGATCATTTATATTTCTATTGCATGGAATACAAACAGTGTGAGGTTATTAATTATAAATAAATATTAAGCACTATTCTGTGGCTAATATTTCAGTATTGATCATATTTTCCTTTTTTTGCATGGAATATAAACACTGCGAGGTTATCAATTGTAAATAACTTGCAATTTCGAATTAAGCAATGAAACGAATCATATGATGAATTTCTCAACCATAAATTGTACAGAAATTTAAATCTCATTCATGACTCATTTGACAGTTATTTTACAATATTTACATACAAAATGCATCACATGATATATCTATTACACGCTTCCCTATATTCGCAGTAAGCTTAAATAGCAAAATTTAGTTAATGCAACAGTAATGTTTCATGCAATACAACTAAAAAAAACCATCGACATTTATTAACAATTTAAAATGTTGATAACTGAAGCATGTAGAAGAATTAGTAATATCAGAAGTGTAAATCCATGATTTTTCGGCGCTGATTCAGTTTGAAAATGGATCGGGTGTTGGTTTATTTTATATTTAATTTTTTTTTAATTTTTTTTTTTAATTTATTTATTTATTTATTTATTTTGGCTTAAAATGGCTAAATGTATCTGTCAGTCATAGATAAGTATTACATGTTTTATAACTTAAAAGAGGAATTAGACCTAAACCCCTCTAAATCCTTAAATGTAGCACTATGCCAACTTCATGTAATTTCGCACAATGCCAGCTTTGTGTCATACAATTGGACATGCCAGATAAAATCAGATATAAAGAGTTCTACATACAAACTTATTGTAATACTCATACAAATTGAAATTAAAAAAAAAAAAGCTGAAGAATATTTTTAATGTGTAGCACAAGCCACTCTTCTGTTTTCTTGTAGAATTTAAACATAATTTACCAGAGTTTTGCCACGTGATCCAATGTGCAATACGTGGATTTTAAACTTTACAAATCCCCTAAATACCTTAAACAAAACAGATTTTCACAGTTAGTCATGTTGAGTGTTGTGAAAAGCTTTAGAAACGTTAACAAATAACAAAATAGATTCGTTTATCTTTGTCTTTGAGACATGCATTACTTTTTGAACTAAAGTTTTAAGAATTTCCATCTATGTGATATCTCGATAGTGAGATCAATTATGAGAAAACCTGATCAATTTCGTGTAATGACTGTCGGCACAGTGAGATCCATTATGAGAAAACCTAACCGATTTCGTGTAATGTCTGTCTGTATTGACATGCAATGTGAGAACAACTTAGACTCAAGTAATGATTCGCGCTCATCACTGGAAAGGTCTAGTTAAGATTAATTATGCAATTATATATAACGATTTCCGCTCGCGTAACGACGTTTATGGGAGGTGTGTCTCGGTCTACAATTTCCCGCCAGATTTGTCGGGTAACGCGCTGTGAAGGGCAAATATATTTAAAGTTTTTAATCACGAGAAATAAAACAAGTTCCTCTAGCTTTTGCGTTGATGCCGGGGGAAAAGGAAGAAGGATTATAAAAAAAGTGCTAAATGCTGTTAAAAATATGATTCACACTGAATCAAAAATGAAAAAAGTGGTAGCAGACTTTGAAGCAGCTATGTGGAAAGGAGTGATGTCGGTTTTTCCAGAAGTTCAGATACAAGGTTATGTCTTTGATTGGACTCAAGCTATTTGGAGGCAGTGTGGGGAGATCGGCCTTCAGAAACCTTATAATGTTAACAAGTCCATTCATAGTTTCATCAGGAGATTAATGACTGCCATTTTTACCACAGGAATACATACAGCCAACCTTGGTTGCACTGCAAGAGAAAACCACCAATAACAGACCCTTATCCGATCTATGTAACTACATAGAAAGGCAATGGATCACAAATTTATTATTCATCCCTGCTCGTTGGACCGTAAATATGCAGCCAGTAAGGACTAACAACGATGTTGAGGGGTGGCATCACAGGGTCAATTCAGCTGCAAAGAGGGGAAAACTTCCACTGTACATGCTGACTGGCTGTTTATTTAAGGAGGCACAATTTGTAAATATTCAGCTGCGGCTCTTGTCTGAAGGGAAACTTAGGAGACAACAGAGAAAAATATACAAAGAAATGCAAGCAAAATTGATTACTTATTGAGACATTTTTAACGACGGAAACATGACCATTTCCCAGTTGTTGTATGTTTGCAGCAATTTAAATGGGCCTATTTTGCAGCAAACATATAAATATTAGTGTGCGCAGTGTGATGCATACGATGAACTATACCGTATACTCTGAACTATGTTGCTCTGCTCATATAAATGTGTACAAAATAACACACAAAGATAAGATATTTAACCAGATTTAGTAGTTAAAGCAATAGAAGACTTTGTCCTCTAATTTGGGGAGATTATTTATTTATTGGCAATGTAGGTCATTGTGTTATTGTTCAGTATAATAAAAACAGGAAATAAAAGACCATATTAAATAGCAACCTTTGTTCATTGTGGTAATTTGCATCTTTTATTTCGCAATTCTTCTATTTATATATCTTCACTTTTTTCATTCCTTCAGTCATTTTATTCTGACGTCTACTATTTTAGTTACGAACTTATATGCATCTGTTTCTTCGTCCGTTTCATTGTACATTTCTTTTTATTTCAAGACATGTCGAAACTTAACATACCTTTAACATTGGGTGCGACATAACGTAAGCGTGGGTGCGACATAACTTTAGCATTGGGTGCGATATAACTTGATTAGTGTGCGACTTGACTTGGGTGTGAGACATCATCAGGGTGCGATATGACCATGTACCCCATCAAGCTATATGTAGATATACTTGACATCGTCTTTATATAAATTCATTTCATCAACATATGTGCCTAAAAGTACTTTGTCCGTCTATTGTCCTTGTTACACTGTTAGAATACTTTCGAACAGAATTTGTAAACGACTCTATGTTTGTTTTCTTTCATTTGGTTCCGTACCACTAGTTGTGTTTTCCAGCTGGTTCCGTACCACTGCCAGCTGGTTCCGTACCACTGGATTTTACGTTAACCTTCTGTTTCCCAATTGGTTGCGTACGACTGGATTTTATGATTACTGTTGATTCCGTATCACTGGTCGGTGTGTTTATCAGTTGGTTCCGTACCACTGGATTTTGTGATTACCAGTTGATACGGTATCACTGGATTGTGTGTTTACCAGTTGGTTCCGTACCACTGGATATTATGATTACCAGTCGATTCAGTATCAGTGGTCTGTGTGTTTACCAGTTGATTCTGTAGGTTTTACGTTTGCTACGAGTTTCATGTTTGGCGTACTTGGGTCCTCACCTCACTACTTGACACCTGATTAGTCATTTATGCTTTCTGTTTCCACCACTTCGCTCCATGTCAATGGGTTATGTGTTGCACAGATCGTTTAGGTCCACTGACCTGTAATTGTTCTGTTGGTACTGGTTTTATGTTGCATTCCGCACCTCAGAACAATGTCCCATAATTTTCATAATGGTCAAAATGTGTTTCTTTTTTTATTTCCTTTCTTAATATTACAAAACGGGTTATGCATTTGCAACGATTGCAACGTAGTAATACACTGACATTTATGTAAATTATTAACTTTTTGTAGCATTCCTTACAGAATGCCCCCTACAAAGAAAGCTGCGGCGGCGTTGCAAATGGTAGTGAAGAGAACCAGGAGCAGCAGAGAGGGTGAACAGACCACTTGGCTGAATTATATTCGCCTAAAAGGGGTATGCTCAAAAAGCCGAAATACAAGGTCAATAACGTCAAATTGAAGCCTCTAACCAACCAATTAATTCGGACCATTTTTTAAAAGCGGTTTTTTTATTTTTTGTGTGTGATTTTTTACGTTTTGAATACCTATTCGTGGTCGTTCACCCTCTCTGCTGCTATAAATTAAACAACCAGTATAAATATTATTAATAAATGAATATTGGAGAACCACATTCAGCTAGATTAGCTCAAGAGCGATTAGAGGCAATTAGAAAATATCTACCCGTCCGTAATTTAGTTAAACAACAACTACAATCTCGTCAAGAATCTCAGGTGGAATTTGCAGAAGGTACAGAACAGTTATTTAAGCCGATTGTCGAACCAACAAAGAAAATTGTTACAGCAACTGAGGCAACACAGAAAGCTCTTGAAACATTGCCTGTTGATATTGCTGGTCATATTCAAGCAGCTCAACCTGGGGCTCAACCACCACCACAACCACAACCACCAAGAACCACAACTAAGATAATAGATAAATTTACGCCTGAAGGTATTGCTGCTATCAGGGACCCAACCCAATTATTTGATATTGCCGCGTTTGGATATTATGAAAGACAAAAATATGTAAAACCAGAATATGTTAAATCTCTAAGCTCTACCAATTGGATCAGGGATGTATATCGCGTCTCTACTGGTATTCTAGAAATCAGATCTAATGAAGATATTAGAAGTTTTAACAGATTTGATGAGGCTGTAAATAGATATATAGAAAAGGTTGAACAAAGTAAACGATTATCACAACTACCACAATTTGAACTATCACCACCATTATCACCACAACTTAAATTACCATCACCACAACAACCAATACCACGATTACAACCACTACCACAGCAACAAGAGCTACAACGACAACAAGAGCTACTACAGCAACAAGAGCTACAACGACAGCAAGAGCTACAACGACAACAAGAGCTACAACGACAACAAAGACAAGAAAAAAAACGAGAAAAAAAACGAGAAAAAAAAACAAGAAAAAAGAACGTTCAAAGAATCATTTCGTGATTTTCTAAGATCACCAAAAGTATCACCGAAACCAAAAGAAGAAACTGGTGAGGAAGAAGAATATCAAGATCCTGGCGCAACTGGAAGTGGTTTAGGAAGTGGCCTTATTACTTACCCCAATAACGTCCTTGCTGATGTTGATCGACTAGAAATCCTTATTGGAGGAAAACGAGCTGGTAATAATTCCCCAGAAATCATTAATGAAGCAGCTGATATTTGTCAACGATTATTTACAGGTGGAATTATGGATATTAATGTATATCGGTCCCTCATTAATGAAATCGCCGATGACTACCATAGTGACTAAGTCACTGGATTGAGTATGTAATTAAATACAGCTACTATAATAAAATGATCGTACATAGTACTCAACGTGGACCAACCATGGTCAGGGCAGTAAATTCTCGATTACCAGTATACAAAACAACCCACGGAGATGGACTAGGCGATATTGTTCAGGGTCTGTTTAGAAGGATAGCCCCAAAAGCAATACCGATTGCAAAGCAACTGGGAATGAAAGCTATTGATGTTGTTCGTGAAAAAAGTATTGGTGCTGTTGGTAATCTCGCTAGTAAAGCATTCTCAGCGATCAAGGATAAACTAGCACGATTAATATGCAGACCTGCGGTCCGACCTCAACCTGTAAAATTACCTAGCACTGAAGTAATGCCTGCAAATATTAGTAAAATAATAAATCAAGCTGCTAATCAAAAACTAGCAGAGTTGGCTGATGTACCATTATCAGAAAAAGAAAAAAATATAACCGCTGGTCTGATAGCAGGAAGTGGTCTCACTTCCCGAAGTGGTCTTCGTTTTAGACGATAATAATTATAATAAAGATGTTCAAACGTGTATCTGATCCAGCGTTCGACATGGACGCACCGGTACTCAAGGATGAGTCTGTGCGTGATTATCAATATTATTCTTACGACGCACGAGTTCCAGATCAGCGTGGAAGGGTTGAACTTCAGGTTCAAGATACAAGCAGATATTTTCTACCCGCTGGGGCGTTTATTGAAGTAGAGGGCGAAATTTTAAAGGATGATAATACTCCATACGCAGTTGAAACGGGTGTTAGTTTCGTTAATAATGGTATTATGGCCTTATTTAAAGGTGCAGCATATATCATTGATGGACGAGAGATTGAGGTCTGTCATGAAAACGTCCACGTTGCTACGACAATACTTGGTCTTGCAAGATACAGCGATGATTATTCAAGATCAGCTGGTCCATCAATGATGTTTGTAAAAGATACTTCTAATTTTCCAGAGCATCAGCAATATGAACTAAGACGACCAAGAAACTTCGCCAACAACAATGATGCTGATGTGTGGCCGGTGGTTCATGGTTCTGATCCAGATTTTAACTTAGGATTTAGATCACGTCGATCGATGTTAAAAGGTAATAGAAGAATGTTTTCATGTGCAATTCCACTGTCACATATCTTTGGATTCTGTAGAAATGTCAGAAAGGTTATTTTCGGAGCTAAACATACAGTTGTACTTGTACGAAAAGGCACTGACAATGATGCAATATGGCGACCCGCTGGTACTGATCCTGGTGAGGTAATTCTTACAAAACTTTCATTGTGGAGGCCAGTGATAACTCCGTCAATACCTGAAGAAGACCGGTTGCTATCTTTTATGAGTCAAAGTGGTAAATCAACGTTGTCATGGTTGACAGTGACCACAGATTATTTTCAAAGTAACATTAATGGTTTATTTACATGGCAAATAGCTTCTCAGCAAGGTGTTTCTGCACCGCGACATATATTTATTGCATTACAAGATGCTGCACGAGTAGACAATCAAAATTTTAGTATTATGATATTTGACGATCTTAGTGTTTCTGAGGTTTCATTAAGGATAAATGGACATCAAGAACCTTCTGAAGAAATATTGCTAAATTTTGAAAATAATCATGTAGCACGTGCATATCATCGTCTTATGTCGTTTATGGGGCGTGATCAGAACATTGATACTGGTTTACAAATATCACAATTGGATTTTACAACCTTATATCCGATTTATTACTTTTTGCTGGAACATTTAGATTTGTTTAGACAGTCCGTCGTTGATATAATTTTTCGAGCTCGTGTGACACGACCAGCAGCTATTGCCAACTACAGAATAATAGCCGTCATACTCAGCGATAAGACGATGTTACTTGAAGGTGTTGGTGGACGAATGAGAGTCGTTGATGCCCCTGTAGAAAATATGTAACACGTAATTAGATCATCCATAATAATTATAATGTCATATCATCACGCTAGTGTTACCCTGACTCCTGGTCAGATTAAAAGGCTACAATCAGCATCAAAAAATAACTGTGGAATAAAAATATCGCTAAAGCGAGAACAGATGAGCGGTTCAAATAAATTATCGTTGACCGAGCGTCAATTCAGAAACTTCAATGAAGCCAAAAAATCAAATAAAGGTGTCAAACTTAATCTTTCTGCGGGTGCTATCAAAGATATTGCTAAGACGGGTGGTATATTTCCACTTCTCGCAGCTATACCAGCATTAATAGCCGCTGCAGCCCCAGCTGTTGCAAAAGCAGCTGCATTAGCGCTGTTGGAACCGCTGCTGGAATGGCATTAAAGAAAGCAACCGGACAGGGAATAAGAAGAACATCCAAAAAAAAGGGAAGAGGTCTACGATTGCCAGGGACCCCATATTCATGGTACGGAAAGGGTCTAAGACTTCCTGGGACCCCATATTCATGGTACGGAAGGGGTCTAAGACTTCCCGGGACAGTTTACTGATATCGCCTATGTCCAATTTTGATTTACTGAATGCCGCTAAAAAACTAAAAATAAAAAACTTCAGAGGTGTTTTTATGCGTGGTCAATTACCTAAAATCGCTAGCGATTTAGAAACTGGTATTATTAATCTCGATAAAAACTCTGGACCAGGCACCCATTGGGTTGGATATGCAATTGATCCACGTGGAATTATTTATTTCGATTCATATGGATTAGCGCCACCAAAGGAATTTCTTCATTACGTCAGCAATAATATTGCTCCAATTTGGTATTCAACCTTACCAACACAAACATTAACTGATCCACCAATATGTGGTCGTGAAGTACTTAATGCACTTGATGCTATATCAAAATCAACAAACCCACCTCATAAAGTCGTGCATGAATATACCACATTGTCACATTTAAACAGACATTGATAAATATAATGGTAGATATTTACGGAAGATCTCGCAAAGCTCAGAAGTAAGCTGATTTATCTAAATACGCAACTCTTGATCAACTCAGAAATGAGATTGACGATTTATTAAATATTACAAGTGTGGATCAAAATGAAGTCGTTGTTTTTCAGGATAAACAAGGACGATTAAAAACGAGTAACATACAACTGACAGATGTAATCGTACGATTTCCTACCGCAGTGGTTAATAATATCGTTATTTTCTCCGATCAGGGTAAAATACAAGATTCTGGTAAGTCAGTTAATGATTTTATCAAGCGAGCTGGTGATTTATTCACGGATAGCATTATTATGAATCGAAATAAAATTATAGACCTTGGAAATCCAACCGTAGATACAGACGCCGCAACAAAAAAATATGTCGATGATCAAGAATCTAAGTACGTGTTAGTCAACGGTGGTATAATGCGTGCATTTCTTAACATGAATAATAATGGTATTAATAATCTTAGAACACCAGAATCAGATTTTGACGCTGCAACAAAGAAATATGTAGACGATAGCAACATTCCTATGACAAATTCGCTAAAAACAATCAATACCGAAATGACCACACTCAATGGTACTTTTACTAGACACGTGGAAACGTTTTTAAATTTTCGTAGAAACATAAACAAAACCATTAAAGATTTTTTTGGGGAACAACCAACCGTTGACATAAAACTAGCCGACGTTAACATGAAACTCAATGATATTGTTAGTGGAATACCTAATATTGTTCAAAAAACTAATCTGATTAAAATTCCTCACAATCAGATCGTCAATGTCGTGTACACAGTAGCATCAGGATTAACAACATGGTCACAGCAAAATAACACTATTAAATATATCGCGAAGATTACTGGTGTGTATAGTCTGTCTATCTTTAGCTCTGCAAAGTTTAAAATTTATACTACAACATTTCCGTGGCGTCATTCAACTGATGCTTTCTCTGGAGTTGTATCTATAGTGTTAAATAAAGATGCTGAAGAAATATTTTTACTGGAAGCAGATGATCAAACAATAACCGCAACGTCTTACTGGTGGTGTTTGGAATTTGTAGCTGAAACACCACAATTAGTCACTTAATATAACAATAATGGATCAACACCAAAAACCTCAGTCCTACATCGACGTTCAACGTTACAGATACAATCAAGTATATGAACGTCTGTCTAAACTAAAGGATTTTATTGATTATTATAACATAAAAATAAAAAAATACAAAAGGCGTATAGTTGTCATCGATGTAGTTGTTTACTCAGTTTCTGCTGTTATTGCTGGAACACGATTATTATTATCAACATTGACGATGACAGCACCTGCTGTTATAACCATCATTGTTTCAGCATCAACGACTATTGCTGGTGTTCTCGGTATTATAGCTAAAAAGATAGATACCTGTACAAATGCTAAATTGCACGATTATATGATCAAATTACATACAGTGACAGAGGCATGTTCTAAACTATCTTTGTATATTTCTTCATGCGTTAGTGATGGTGAAATATCCGATGCTGAATTTGCGATGATGATGAAAAACTATGATGATGCGTTTAAGGTGATCGGTAATGATTTTGACGAATTAAATAATAACGATAATAATAATGACAGACAGGGAATTACTTCAGCAGATCGTCACTAATACGACTCCGTCAAAAACTACAATGATTTCATTAAGTTCGACCAATCCTGAATTTAGCGTTAACTTTCCAAGCGCAATTCCTGCAAAAGAAATAGCATTAGCACAGTTAAGGGTTTATCATAGCTGGCCTAATATTAGATCAAAACCATTTGGTGGACTACAGCCAAATAATTCATTAGTATTCGCAAATAAGAATAAACCTCATGGAACTCCTGATTGGCAAGTAGTTAGTATTCCAACTGGCAGTTATCAGATAGATCAGATCAACGATGAATTTCAACGCAGAATTAAATCCATTACAGAAAAAGAATCCAAAATAGCGATTACTGCTTACGAACCAACATTATCAGCGGCGATAGAAATAAATTTCCCCGGTTATCTCGTAGACATTTATCAAAGTTCGATTAGATCTGTATTAGGATGGCCTGATATTCCACCGGTTTATCAAGGACCACTAGAACCACAACGATCTGATTTCGTCACGGATAAAAGAATATTTATACAACTTCCAGAATATCGAAAAGTAAAAGAGGCTTATCCATGGCAAAAATATTTAGGCGATAAAAGAGCTATACATCATATAGATAGAATAGAAGCCTATTTTACAGATACAATTGATGGTAAAAAAGGTAAAATAGTGACTCTTGATATTGATTTAATAAATTCATATGCTAATACAATTAAATCTGAACATGAACGCGTATTTAATAATCTACGAAATTTATTTTCAAGAATTAATGTTTATTACAACGCTGATTTAAAACATCAAATAATTGCTTCAATAAAACATTTGAATCAAGTTGCTTCAGATCTAGATTTTATGAATAATGTTCTTGTTAACATAGAAAAACATTTATGTAACCCAGCAACAAATAAATATGTTACAGGTTCTATAGTTAATGAAGACGATCCAAAACAGAATGTTCCACTCAATCGTTTATTTACAACAGTATTTCTTAAACATTTCGGAATTACGCAAGAACAGCTATCAACATTTATAATTCCCGGATTTAACTCTGAAGAGCTAAAGAAATCAGTTAATGATTTTATTGATGAACAGTTTAAAAGAATATGTGATTCATGGAGAAAAATAGCCCCACCACCGGTTATTCATAAACATAACAACGACCCATACGGTGGAGGCCGTCATATATCGCCAGGCATTGTTAATATAACATCAACGATCGCAATCAATCTAGTATGTGATGTAATTGATGGCAGCTATCAAGTAGACCTTGAGAAATCTAGTCAGGCCCAGCAAGGTTATATATTATATACATTCAGTCCTCAAGCTCCGCCTGGGTGGTTAATTGTATCTGAACCAATTAACCCCGTTTATCTACGTGTACATAATCCATTATTGTCGAGAATAAATTTCAAACTTACTGACCAGTCTGGAAACATTTTGGATCTACGAGGAGAGAATCTTAATATTAATTTGTATATACACTCGAAGAGTTGTCGTATTTATGTACATGTGATAGCGCACCAACATTGTTCGTTTAGAGAATAAATTCTTTTGCAATCAGCGCATTATTCAGAAAATATTATAGATCTGAGAAAATTTACTTGTTTTATGTTATTTTTGCTTGTTTTATGTTATTTTTGCTTGTTTTTTAGTCAGATTTCTTGCTTCGTGAGGGTCTAAATCATCACAACATTTGTAACACTTGGCAGGTCTCTATCTACACATTTATTGTACATTTTCTCTCAACACGTAGATATCTGTTCTCTGTAAGCATCGCTGTTAGTGAAGTAGCAATTTGTAACAGAGAGGGATATTGATGCATCTTTTGACTCTGATAACCTTAAATTCACGTCAGTTTTATATACCAAGTACGTAGAGTTATTTTTAGCTCTAACGTATTTTGACCTTAACGAACGATAACTCATACGTGCGATTATTTTATTAATTTTGAAAAATTGAAGTAAATTCACGCTACATTAGTAATACAAGTCCTGTGAGACAGCGCAAATATTTTATATACTTAAATTTCACTGTATTATTGATAAGAGAGCGATAGCCGAAGTGGTAAGACGGTTGGACGTAGATCGAAGTTCTACAGACTTTCGCATGTTCGAGTCTCAAAAAATGCTAAAGATATTTTATCTTGCATTTGGCGACTGATGCTATTTAATTGGGGGGAACCCGGAGCATTTCCTCGAAATCCACAACAGACAAAATACACTCTCCTACCATACACCCTTGTGGTGGGTGTACCTTTTACACTCCCCGGGGTTTTGTATGGGGGAGAGTGTACAAAATCTGTTGGACGTAGACAAGATTCCCCCGTCATCACCATTTGTATATATTTCATGTTCATAGAATCATCTATGTGTTCGTGCCGTCCAAAATCAAAATCAAAATCATAAACCATCTGTATATATTTCATAACCATACAATATATGTTGTGCTGAAATCAAAATCATAAACCATCTGTATATATTTCATAACCATA
>JAECUM010051901.1:0-28796 GCA_016617855.1 Megalonaias nervosa | reverse complement strand
TCTTTATCCGACCCCATCAGCAAATCTCAGCATCATAATGGATAAGTTTCTCAGCAAGAAGCAAAACAAAGAAGAAAAGTAAGTAACTGATGGTTTTTCACCAGCCAAGAATAAGAAATGGAATAAAACATATAGGAGTGATTGGGAGAAGCAGTTTGCTTTCATTCGTCCATCAACTCGCGGTGTCTATCATGCATTCTGCTACTGGCGATCGGCTCTTTCCACATTCAATTCTGCATCGAAATTGTAGATTTGATAAAGCTGAAACTCTATATGCAGATTATCAGTGTTGATTCCTTCCATTCGGTTGGAGAAAAAGGCCAAGTCCTTAAATGATACTACAGATTGTTTAGACGCATCTGCAATGCTTGCTTGAATAAGTAAGTCATCCTTTAGTGGGTTTCTCTCAGGGAAAAAGAAAGGATGGATCTGGCCAACTGTTGTTTCCAACCCTTGGGAGAGTAATGCTATCAATACTTTCAATACCGCACAGCAACAGCAATGCTGAGAGAGCATTCTCAATGGTCAGAAAATACAGAACCAGCCAAAGAGCCAGCATGTCAGCATCAACCCTGGAAGCTATTCTTGTTAGCAAATTTGGCACCCAAGGACACATAAATGATGAACTGTTGCAGAAATGCAAATTGGCAACATACAATGGACTGAAATAACACAAGTAAACATCTTTATCATGATATATACACCTTACTCTTCTACCTCCTGATTTTTACCCTGCCTCCTAATTTTTAATGGTGATGTGGGGGCAGATTCCTAATTTTAATTTTTTCAATGTTGGCAGATCTGATAAAGGCAATAACTTTTATTAAGCTTTGATTTAAAATACATGATGTAAGGCATTGTTTTCAATTTAGAAAAAGATGCTAAAAGTACTTCTATACAATATCTAGCTTGATTTTTATATAATCATTATTTTTTTTTTAAATCGATGATAATTTTTTTTTCAGCACCTGATCACATGAGTGCTTTTGCTAATAGTCCTACTGTGGTGGACAAATTCAAGGAGGTTTCTTTGGGTCAGCTGTACATGCCTAGTGAACGAAATAGTTAGCTATCATAAATATTTTCACCATGCACAGTCACTTTAAAGATATAAGAAAATCATGAAATATTATGTTTTAAATGTTGGTTGTAATTTAGTTTTCTTCATAACAATTTTAGAAACTTGATTGCTCTGCACTAGGCATGACTGACATTTAATCCATCATAGAGATATAACTTTTTCTGTAATCAGTGGGTTGAGGGTTTCATATTTTTTTTAATGTGGGATGGATGCAGATGTTTTTTGCTGGTTATTGTCAAAGCCCAGTACAAAGATTGCTGCTGAACAAGTGTAACAGTGTTTAAACGTTCCTATTGTTTTATCATGTTAGTAGTAGTTCGTACAGTGAGAATTGTCTGGTACGGCACTTATCAAGCGTTTTAATAGATGTTCATAGATGTTCCAAGACAAACTGAGGAGCCTCTTGTATTGCCATATGCTGATTCATCCATGTAATGTTGGGACATGCTTGGTTTCCGAATACCAGCAATACTCAGGAGGAATAGAATTTATGGTGAGTATAAAGATATGTATTTCAAAATCCTGGAATAAATTTGTGTGGAGATAAAAGAATAGAGGGAAAGCCCAGATGTATACAGCATAGATATGTGTTTTATGTGTACTATTGGTCCTCTCTTTGGCCATAAGAAAGCATTTTTTCTGTCAGTCAGAATTTTTTAATGACAAATATGCATATCATTAGCTGATGACACATTGACATTTCTTTGGCATTTTTGGAGGGGAAAAGAGGGTAAAAATTGATTATGATCAACCCTGCAGTGCTCGAAGAGAAAAATTTTGGACACAGGCCCAGGGCTGGTGACTTAAAAAAAAATCACAAGCCCTGACCGAAGTTCCACAAGCCCGCACTCCAATTTCCATATGCCCAATATTTCCCCTTTTTTAATAATATGTGTTACACAAAATTGCAATTGCTATAATTCAAATATAAATTAGATAGGGTTTGAAGGTAATCCAGGTGTTGTGAGTGTTCCCCACTACACTCACTAGAGACTGGATTGTCCTGGTGTTCAAACTTCTGTGCTGGTTTATCTTAGACAGTCATGCTCAGAATTAAGTTGACATGTGCAAAGAATTCATTGCCTATTCCCTGCCTTATTTGTTGTGGGTTTTTTTTTTTGCAAGTGTGTTCCACAAGTTAAAACTGCATGTTCTTAAATTTACTTTCATTGGGTTCCCTGATACTGTTGATAACTAATTGCTTCCTAAATTAACTTTAGATATGAATCACACTGGAATACTATTCTGACGGTTGAAATGATAATGCTTTGCATTTTATATGTGCAGTAAAATCTAACTTCAAAGAAACGTTGCCACTATTCACAAACTTGTCAAAAACCTGTAATACATATGGCTTAAACATTTTCCTTCAAAGCAGTCATACACAATACCTTTTGTTCTGCTACATGCATCTATCATCTCATTGATTTACCTACTGGGTTGTTCCATGTCCTGAGCAATGAACATACCAATGTAGATAGCACAATGGGCTTACCCACTGCAGTGTTCAAACACATCTCACAACCTATTGTCAGCCAGTTAAGTAATGTGAAATGGTGGTTAATAACCTGACCTATTAACCTTTTAATTACCGCAGTTTAAACTGCCCATCATTTATATCAGCAGTGTTTGTGTCTTACATTTTTCAGGAAAAGCAGCATATAGGCCAGAAAATCGGCCTTCATGGTGGCCAAGAGATGTTCGCTTTTGCTCTCCTAACAGTGATACCCAAGGTAATCCTGATTTTCCTATTGTATTGCCACCATTGCTTTGTTCAAGAATTCCTTCGTTTGCCTCTTTCAGTTGTACCCATCAGTTAAGCACATGTTAAAGATAGATTTTAATGTTTTAAATTTCATTGTAGATATATCATCCTGTAACTTCAGAGATTTCCTACTGTTCTATAAGTGAGGGCAATTTGTTTTGCAAATTTATGCATCACCATATCATTAAAGCTTCATTATTATGTTTTAAGAGAAAAAGATGCAATAAACTTTTTTTAGCGAAATTTATACATTGTCATATTGCAGACATGGATATCAAACCTTGACTATCTTCCACCTTGAATTTCCATACTTTTTTCCACAATTGGTTGAATAATGAAGGGTGCATTCTATTTTGTCAACACGCAAGAAACAAATTTCTGTTCCATTATCAATGGCAATAGCTAACAGGCTGTAATGGTATTGGCTCCCATTTATCGACAACAGTTATCATGCTTGCATGTTTACAATATGTATATACATTATGTCAAGATGCTTTTATGATGCATTTCAAATAAACATGTTGCTGTTTTTAGAGAATAAGCGACTTAGTGTTGCAGAGATGCGAATGTCTCTAGAGTTATTTTTACAACAATGCAGAAATGAATACGTTGTGTTTGTATACTTTTTGCTTTTATTTCTTGTTCCTCAGTATTAGTTGATTTTGAATGCCAACACAAGCATGGTTAACAAGTCCTAGTCGGAATTAGAATCATTCTTTTGTAATGGAAATATTTTTCTCTTGTATTAATTATTTCATTTATTGATTTTTGTTTCCTTGTTTACTAATAAATTTATGATATAGTGATAAATTTTAAATTTTTACAAAGAGAAAGGCAATAGTTTAATTTTTATTCAAAAGTCACTTAACCATTTATATCTAAGCAGTATTTATCTATTTAGAAGTATATATAATGTAGTAAAGCATTGTTGTTTACTGCAAACTAAGATTCAAGAGAAGTTTTCTTCCAAATTATTCATAATAGTTGATGAACCAAATACATGTTATGCTTTACTTTGAAAACTGATAAATGCTCTTGCTATAAAAAGTAAAGCTTGGTTGCAGACTTCGTTGTTCTCATAATGGGCTGCTTGTCGAACATTGTCATTGGTTAGTTGCAAACCAGCTGTCACTGAAAAGATACTCGTATTGACCTGATTTATAATGTACACAATGTCAGATTTCATAACATGGATATGGGGTGGTCTGAAATTTTCACATCAATAATTCATTCTTAAGCCTGAGGAGTTACTTTATTTAAAACAAGTATAAGTATTCTTTATTATATCAATAGGAATGTGTATTATCATTGTTTTAATTGATTTGTAGGCTCAGTGTGTTATAAATTTGAACTATAATATTACAGTAATAAAGATTTAGTCCAGTTAGTGTGCATGTTACACTAATAGCTATCATTGTGATTTTTTGTATTTAGCCACATTACAGACAGGCTTTACATTTATACAGCAAAAATGTAGATTTTTTTTAAGTATGCTATTTGCAATAGTTGTGGTTATATGCTTCAAAAGTATTAAAGTAAAAACGTACGGTGCTTAAAAATGTTTACATTATTTAGTTTTGTTTTTCTATTTAGTATAATATCTAAATGCCCACGTGAAGACTTGATGCAAGTAAACTTTATTTAGAAATCTTTTATTTTCATTATCTGTTTCATATTGTGTTACTTGTTCAAGAAAAGAAAATATGAAATAATAAAATGCAGTAAAGGCATATTTCTTTCCACTTTTTTTCTGTGCCACTAATGGGGAAGGTGCATACATTACTCAATTCCATCTTTAAGTCCATTACACACTAAGTGGTTTAATTTAGGTCAGTCAGCTTCTTGAGTCATGCCACTTTGTATGCCATTGCCATCCAACAAAATACATAGGCAGAATCTATTTGCAAAACATACAGAAATCTGCTCTCTTCAATATCATGTTCTTCTTTGGCATCTTCACTCTCAGCTTTAGCAACTACTATTCTGATGCATACACCAGCAAACGGTTTTGTTCACTCGACTTTGTTTCCAAGCAGTGTTTAATATCCTTTTCATTATAAGCATCTTACAACTGCAAAAGTAGATTAATAAAGTACTGTTGATTATTTTATTAAGTAAACAAATTTTGCATCTACAATTTTTCACTTTGCATTGATAATGAAGAATACATCATAAAACTCATTCCAGACTTGGTTTGCTTGCTCTGTTTAACCCTATTACACAGTAGGCAGAAACAACAAGTTGGATCATCATGTACATCAGCGCAAATGAGGGTTGACGACCTTGATGCAAAAATATATTATTTGTATGCCCAAAATGTGCCAGATGTAAATATAATATAGCAATGTATCAAGAGTGCTAATAAAATCCTTGAATGTTCCTCAAACTACATAACTGCTATAACATATTGTCTGTTTTCCATTTTTCCAAGTTTGTTTTTGCTACTACTTATAAACTCCATTGATCACCATGAAATTTGACAACATATTCACCAGATAATCCAGTTGGTCCTAAATGAAAATGGTGCTACTCTGACATCCAGTATTGCCACCATAATAGCAATCTTGAAACTCTTATTGCCGTTCATCCTGAAATGAGAGGTTGACATGGTTTTTTTTGTTTCAGCAGAAGGTTTCTTGTGATGTCTCATTGGTCTTAAATGGTCATGGTTCTGATCTGTTAAATATGGCCACCACATTGAAAATCCTGTTATCACTACTTCCACTGGTTGACTCGTCATATTGATCTTGTGCTTTTACCAAAATATTTTTTATGATGTGTAGTTGATACTAAATAAAAATGGTGTCAATCTGACATCCAATATGGCACTCATCTTGAAAATCTTACCATTACTCTGCCAAAATGAAAAGTCATTACAAAATTGTGTGTATGTCAGAAGAATGTCTAGTTGGTCCTAATGAAAATAGTCCAAAATTGACATCTAGTACATATACCGCAGCAGATAATTTGAAACTCTTGTTATCATTAAAGAATATCAGAGATGGTTTCAACAATGGACAGTCAAAAGGAAGAAATAGTCTTTAATTCCTGACAATAGTTTGCAGCCACTAAAGTGCCAGTCCCTTCGTTGGAATAATGTTTAATAGAAGTACAAGCATGGATCACAGACTCAAAAATTTTGAACAGATTGCTTCTGGAAATAATTTGCTGACCACTGCTGTGGCTGGATACTTGTGCTACGTATTTACAACCCGCTATAAGGGGCCCCGAGTGGCAGAGTGGTCTAAAGCGCTGTCCGTTACGAATCACTGCCATCTCACCTCTGACTGCGTGGGTTCGATCTCGGATTCGGCCAACGTGCGTATGTGAGAAAGCTTGCCAGTAGCTTCTCGTGGGTCGGTGGTTCTTTCCGGGGTTTTCCCGGGTTCTTCCTCTACCATTAATATTGGCCGCCATGTATAGCCTATCGTGTGCTGAAACATGGCGTTAAACCCTACAACAACAACCCGTTATAATTGAAAATGGCTTGTGTTTTATTTCCACATTGGAAACCAAGTTTTAGAACCTTAATCAAGTTCTGTTATGTGGGTTGGTTGTTGTGATGTATATAACTTGTACAATTACCATCCTTGACACGAGTGGGATTTATGAATGTATGTGAAGTATCATAGAATGTCAAGATCATTTAAGTATTGCAGCCACTGCTCAAAA
Source organism: Megalonaias nervosa (assembly GCA_016617855.1). Lineage (NCBI taxonomy): Eukaryota > Metazoa > Mollusca > Bivalvia > Unionida > Unionidae > Megalonaias > Megalonaias nervosa. The sequence goes on along the minus strand of JAECUM010051901.1, from coordinate 22,278 downwards.
TAACACAGGAGGACATGTCTATCTGTTAGCACGTCTTTTGTCGCGACTACTTTACTACTTAAATGATCGCCATGGAATATCTCGAGGTCTAGTTTGTCATGAATGAACCTAGTGCTGCTTAAGATTGCATTTCGTCTGAGATCCATTAGGACAAATTTGTTATTGCTACTACCCTTAAATTCCTTGGAGGACTGCCACGAACTTTTACACATAATGAAAATGGTGCATTTCGAACATCCAATATAACCACAGTGGCCATTTTGAAAAGCTTGTTACTGCTACCCCGCCTGAAGAAATGGTCATATCAACACGATTTCATAAATCTAGTTCATCCTAAACGATAAAACCTTCAATATTACCACTGTGGCGGCCGTTTTAGAAAATATTATTATTGCTGCGCCTCCTGGATGGATGATAATACCGGCATGGTGTTTACTACTTAAATGATCGCCATGTTTACACCAAGACTTCTAATGATGCCTAGTTTATCCAAAACAAAAACGGTGCCGACACATCAAATTTGGTTGTCATGACAGCCATTTTAATACAAATCTTGTTATAACTACACCTGAACTCAAGGTTATCTCGAATTATGTTTTCAACAGAAGACTTTTTATGGCAAGCTGGTTCTAAGAAAATGGTTCTAAATCGTTATGTCTTGATGTGCAAGGCACCTTACTTGCTTCAGCACCATCTAACCGTCGTCGTGTTCTCTCCCATAATACACAAAAATACAAGCCTCAAAATACCCTTTCGTTGCAGAATAAAACGTGCTTTCAGTTATTCATGACAATACCTAATGTGTGTGTTTGTGTGTGTGTGTGTGTGTGTGTGTGTGTGTGTGTGTGTTTTATACAACCTTCCAATCAAGTAATCAGCAGATTTAAGAAGAAAGAAATCATACAATAGGCAAATAATTGGAAATGTATGTCCTGTTTGTTTTCTGATTTTTATTCCAGCAATATGAGAATCTAAGAAAATAGGCAACCCAAAGAAGGTCTTCACATAACAATTGTAACAAATGCATATGTGTTACTTTAGATTATGATCTCTGCGATTTCGCGAAGTCTAACAAACGCGTATATCTTGCAGTAAGATGATGATATCAGCGATTTTGCGAAATGGCTAGAACTTGTTTTGAATTCTCGTGATCCCTGATTCACTAAGACGCTTAATTTAATCACTAAAATGGTAGGAATTTCATTACTGACAATAACTTCATTTAATTTTATCACGTTTGTATCAAGACTTAAATTTATTGCTTTACTGAAGCAAAATATAACAAATGGAGCTATGATGTTTTCATGCAATCTCTAATAGTGAAGTTCCTGTTCACTCAATGCCATAAAATTTTTCACTGTAATGCATTGTTCCTGTAATGACGGCGACCAGTTGGAAGACGGTATGTTTCGTAATCCATTGGTCGCAGAATCGATACCGGCCGAGGACAGCCCGGGTAGGCTGCCTTGCTGTGTCATTATAAAAGGCGATTAGTAAATACCAACAAAACCCATTTTTGTTTATTTAAAACCAAAAGAAAAGGAAATAAACAAATTCGTAACATTAATACGTTTTCTTTTTTTAAATTCATGAATAATTGTACTCAATAACTAGGCAGTACACACAGATACACAAATCACGAGGAAAAGAAAATGTTTGAAAACCATGCCGACCGTTATTACCTCTAACTGTATTTGACATTTTTAGGGTTAATTTAACTAAAAGAAACAATAACTCGAACGTGTAAATGCATATCAATCAAGGAAAATACCAAGAATAACCTCATATTACTTTTTTTAAAAACTTTATTTATAAGTTAAATACGAACGTCCCTTCCAAAAAGAGATAATAGGTACATACGAGAGTTGCGGTTGGTGTGTAATGTGTCATTCCGGGGAATATATCTTTTTGTGACAAAGCTGGGTCAAACAGCTCCTTCGTTATGTAACATTAGCTTAATCATACACTGTTATATGCATTTTAATCTTACATGAACGAGGATATTGCGTTTGCTGATATGATAACTATTTCTTTAAGTACATGTAGTTCTTGCATTATTCAACATTCGTGAAAGCTATAGACCAATTTATATGTCCATCTATTCAATAAACAGATTAGCGGAACATATTCCTTTGGATAGTCATGCTGTTTCGCGCGCTCGTCTAGATTTGAAATGTTTTGTGGGTTTCTTTCCAAATGGAGTGAATATTCTGTCGTTGTTCCGGCTGAAATCGGTCTTTTTCTGTCTAGAAAACACTTGTATATTTCATGTAAAGAGTTCTGATCTACAGATACCCAATTCACTAAACCAGGCTGTTCTATGAAGACAAATGTCATTAGAACAGATACACAATTCAATAACTTTAGACTGTTCTATGAAGACAAATGTTGTCCATCAAACAGATCTTCAATTCACTAAGCAAGGACTGTTCTATTACGACAACTTTTGTCCAAGAAAGATTTCCAAATCAATAAGCAGTAACTGTTCTGTGAAGACAGATTTTGTCCACATAACAGGTGAAGTTATTTTGTGAGTAAGGGACTCTTCCATTACAACTTTTGTCCAGAAAAGATTTCCAAATCTATAAGCAGCAACTGTTCCATGAAGACGGATTTTATCCACATAACAGGTGAAGTTAATTTGTGAATATGGGACTCTTCTATGAAGACAAATTTTGGCCATAAAACGGATCTAGAAATCATTAACTCAGGACTGTTCTGTTAAGAAAACTTATGTTAATAAAAACTGATATTTAACTAATTCAGGACTGTTCTAAAAAGACAAATTTTGTCAATAGAACATACACAATTCACAAAGCCGGTACTGTTCTATGAAGACAAATTTTTGTCCATAAAGCAGATCGACAATTCATGGAGCCAGGCTGTTCTATGAAAAAAAATTTGTCCACCAAAACAGATACACGTTTTAATAACTTGAGACTATTCAATGAAGACAAATTCTGTCCATCAAAGAGATATACAGTTCACTCAGCAAGGAATGATCTATGAGGACAAATTTTGTCAACAGAACAGATACACAATTCAATCAGCCAGGCTGTTCTATGAAGACAAATTTTGTCCATCAAAACAGATTTCCAAATCAATAAGCAGAACTGTTCCATAAAGACAGATTTTGTCCACATAACAGGAGTTCTATGATGACAAAATTTGATCCACAAAACAGAGCGTAGGTTTCATAATAAGGGTACTTTTCTATGAAGTCACTTTTTCTTTCATCTGTTTCGTATTCATTCTTCATATTCATATTCGTATTCATTATTCATTATATTCTGAATATAACCTTTGCTTCTCATTTAGATTGCATTATTGACCAAGTTATTAATTGATGTAAAAAACTGTTACCGGTATCCAGCATAAAAGTTTCCTATGTCCTACTTCAGGGACGATTTTATTTTAATTTTTTTCTTAAAAGATGGCTCTGCAAGTATATATATTTGCTGTTATATTGAGTTCTGTCAATATACAAATAAGTAATCTCCGTAACATAACATCCATATTATATTAATCATAGTACAAACAAATTGCCAAATATAATTTGTGAGTAAAAATTGAAATTGTGAAGGAAATGAGTCTATGATCATACACGATTGTTTATCTTAAATTCGATACTTTATATAATTGTTAATTTTCTAACCATTTTCCTGGAATGACTAATGTCATTGTTTTATTTTTTGTATCCTCGACAGGTTTAAATATAATTCGATGATTTGAGTAGAGCTTAATTTCAGCAGTAGAAAAGGATATGGGTGAGGCGGACGGGTGTTACAATGGCAGCCGCAATCAAATTTTGTACTAGGACCGAAAGGCGTAATACGCGGTAATAGACGGATTGGAAGATAAATTGATGGTATACTGAAGAGCCAGTTTTGTTCGTCTGAGAGATAGTGATGGTTGATTTGCCTCAGTATAGAAGTTTTATCAGGTGGAAGTTCTAAGTACTGCCACACATAGCCGAAGTCCCTGACTGAATATCAGATCATGCATCTACATCAGCATCGCAAGATTGGCGCCCTGATCCGTACACAATAGAGCCATAAGCAAGTGGCGATGTTCTTAAAGTACATTAATAGTACATGTACGCACACCACTATAATTCAACACAACAACAACAATATTAAAGTGCTGTTTTACAAGGAGTAGAGATTCTTGTCAGCTCTCGAATCGGTCACAATTCGCACAAAACCCAAGGCTTTTCCTACATTTGTCCTTCATATACCCAATATGCGGAAACTGAGTTAGTTCAGCATCAGAAATACATCGCAAGAAAATCTCATTTTCTCAACAGCAAGGGTAAGAGAACTTCAAGAGTTCTGGATCAAAGTTTATTTTTAATTGGCACAAGCTGCACAGACCTTTTACTATTAAAATTGTTAAAACGTTTTCTTACTGTGTCAAATTTTCAGTTCAATGCAAATTTGTAGTTGACTTAAATGCCTCTGCAACTCAGGAAGATCAAAAGCGGTTGATATATAATGAATAATTCTTTCCTGGTCTCCAAGTTGAAATCTTTTGGGGCCAAAGTAAATATTTGGTTTATATGGATTGTCTGTTTAAAGATATGGACTATTTTAGCTTAGCAATAAGATAAGATTAGGTGTTATCTCCTATTTTATATATATATATATATATATATATATATATATATATATATATATAAATTATAAAATAAACACCACCAACACGTAGAATGTGTGACCGGTTTCGCTTTATTGCTTCAACAGATTGAATTCAAACTGAATTCAATATCACTGCTTATGACATTAAATATATTCGGTTTCTAAGTGATCAATGATATAAATAATACGACATAAACAAGATGATGTCATAGCTTACATTTTTAACCTGTTTTATTCTTTAACGAATAACTGACATGGAAATATGCATATACAGTACAGATAAAATGATATTTTAATACATAAAACTGGATCTTAAAGATACATATATCTCTATTGATAACTATCTCAAAAATTTATGAATAAATAAACAATTTTATTGATATTTTTATTATGTATAATGCACATTTAGAAAAGAAAAAATATATCATATCTTGACATATTATTGACGAATGTTCAGTATTTCATCAAACTGAAATTATATAAAAACAATATGGTGTGCATAATACTTACAATCATAAAATAAATATTTTATAAATAATCATAATATATTAAGAATTAATTTTAATATGTCCTTTCATTTTTAAAGAATTAGTAAACTTATTTGTATGATATTAGTCTATACTTTCACTAGTTAAGTTATTCTGTAAATTAGAATAATAAAAAAATATTCTTAACTAATTGTAAACAGGGGACATAATTAAAAAAAAAAGTTTGATTAATGAATGTCATATAGTGTTTTGGAATTTAGACCTTTTGGATGTACTGTATTAAAACGGTAAATCCAATAGGTTTCCTTTAGCAGACGTTCCATCTCAGAATCAGCTACAACAACAGGTTGAAAGAGAAATCTTGCAAAGAAAGGGAACTCTTGTTACAATGTGCGGCAACACGAGATGAATGTTTCATAGTCACCTGGTCACAACAGAGAATCTGATTTCATCCCTGCAATTTTCCTATATAAATGCCCTGTATTTAAAGGTCTTGGCCTTCCACTGAGTGTAGTGAGGAGTTTCCCGACCAAATAATGGTTTTACACTGCCTTGGGCGGTCACTTTCTTTCTTTGATGAGCTATTAACTGATTTGACTCTCTCTCTCTCTCTATATATAATAGTCTAGGTTATAAGGCCTGTTGTCATATAGGGACCTTGAGACAAACATCTCGAAGAAAAAGCATGTCCAGAGACTGGCATTAAAAGTCAAGTTGAGAAGAGCTTGATGCATCCTATTTCTACCACAGTAGTTTATGTGTGAATGTTGATCTAGAACCTCATTCCATCAACAGCAACAGACAGTGGTGCAAAGGATACTGGGCATGGTGACTTTCCAGACTGCATGATAAAGTTGAAATTGTGATATGGAATATTACAGGTATTACTTGTATCATGATATGTCCTGTACACCCACCCAGATCCATATCAAATCATGTCTGGCTTACTGCTTACATGGATGAAATGGAGATTATTGATTGATGGCAATGCATGCAAGCATGGATGACTGTGTTGAATAAGAAGGATTGAAGAAAGAGGGTGGTCTTTATTTTACTAGACCATGCAGGTATGACAGCTCTGTCTTATTCATTCTTTCAGTCAGTCAATCATTTCATTTTAGAAACTTTTTTTTTTAGATTTATTTATTTTGCTTTTTAATTTTTTTACCTTTGTCTTCATTCTGAGAAAACTGTTCTGACCTCTCCATAGGTCTCATCAAATGGTAGTAAATAACACAAGTGCAAATAACAGGTGTTGTGTTACCTACCGATTTCCCCACAACAGTTTTCCATTATGTATCATGTGTTCTTCAAGGTGTCTTTGAACACTGTCATTTTGCACTTGGACTAAGATCTTCATATCTATCTTTAGTGTTCACTGGCTCCTGTTAAACCTGCACACTGGAGTGATCACCCTTGGAATCCAGCGATATTTTGCAGTAGTCAGACTGACTATTGCGTTGCCGAATTTTGTACCGCAAATGAGCCTGTATCATATTTCCTCATCTTATCAGAATACGTTGCCTCATTTGTGGATGCTCTTCGTACAACTCATGGTAAGTACAGTTCAATATTCTTCAATACTATTGGAAGCTTAACATCTGACAGCTCCTCCCCTTCATCACTGGAAATGACATCACTTCCTTGGTTAGTACCCCCAACTAGTATATTTAGATGCTATGAGATTTCAGGTGTTACCTATTATTGACAGGCCCAAGTTTAATTACTTCACACCCGATAAGGAAAACCACTGATGTTCATGATAAAGGAACGAGACATTTTGCCAAAGAACAAAATTTGTCAACTTCAGGTTTTAAATTTTCATGAAAATTTAATTTAAGTTAAAGTTGCCATATCAAAATATGTATCATTTTTTAAAATTGAATTTTCTAGTAAAGTTTAACAGACAAATTTAATTTCTAGCAATTTCTAGATTTGTGTCATTGCTCAAAATTAATTACATTTTATTTCAAGTGTTTATCTTGATTAATAAAATCACATTTAAACTTGAAGTTTTATGCATTTTTGACAGTCGGCCATTTTGAACTTCCCTGTGTTTCTGTTACAATGGTGTCAAATAAAAACCTCTTTTACATTCATGGATCAAATTCCTTAAACTTTGCAACATTATTTCAGACACATTTTATTACAGATGGAAGTTTTTTTCTATTCAGGTGAAATTTTCTAACCCTGTTAGGAATCAGGTCACAATTAGTACCTCCAGTTCAGTTCCCATGAATGTAGTCCTAGTCTATTTTTTGAGCATTTTGTCCTCTTTCATTTTGTTGGTGACACAAGAGTTAAATTTAGTCTTTCTTGGTATGGATTTAAAGGTATTTGTTTATTCTTCAGAATATGGGCTTATGGCATGGTTGTCTGTGTGTATTTTGGTGACAGTGCACAGTGAGTAGTAAGGCATTGGCGATGATCCGGAAGTGAAATCTGTGTTCCACTGCATAATTCTTTGTTTACAATCCAGCCCCTCAAAGAACTGCCGGTGAACCTATGACAAGAACTTCATTTAGAAGTCATCTCTGAAGGTATTTTAGATTAATATATGATTTGTACTGATTGGTTCCCAGTGGAAATTTCAGCACTGATAAACAAATGCATTGGCTCCAGCTTGGAATAGTGGTACAAATACAGCTATGGATTCTGATCATATAAAAATTCATTATGCTAGGTCATTGCCCACATGGTCAAACCACATCTGTAAGAGGACACACATTTTGCATTGCGATTTGTCTCATGTTTCAGCCTCAGGTACAGTTTAACAATAAACTTGATCAGATGAGATTAATTTGGTACAACCCATGTAGGTGTAAGCTTCATATCTGGTGTTTGTGATGGACAACCAGGTAGAAGCTAACTTAAAATGTTTAGACTAAAATCAGTAATGAACCAAATGCCAAGTTTTAGGGGTGTATTACTCTATAAATATCTGAGATATTTAAAGTCTGAACTCAGCTTCAAATTCCAGAGACCACAAATACGTAGTACAATAAATTTGTGCCTAATATTGATATAATATGGAAAGTTAAAGGCATCTGAAAACCCTTCATTGTAAGCTGACTACTTTGCAAGTGACAACACTATGCTACCCCTTGCCACTTCAACTGGCTAGAACTTTATAAGTAACTGGAAATTTTTGTACTGAAAATTTGCATGCTACCATCATTTATATAGATGTACACCTGGAGAAAATGTCATGGTAATCAGAGATGATAGCCTGGGGATCTCTGGGTAATTTTTCATGGAATAACCATCTTGCTTGATGCCAACAATAACTGCCATCTTTAGGGTCGTGCACTGCATCATCTGTTTTTAGAAAGCATCTCTTGATTTTGGCCCCACAAGTAAAATTTACAGTGTTTCATGAAATCATTTTGTGTCATGTAAGACAGGGATCCCTTTAACCTCTACAATCTTGAGTTGGACTGTTTGACCACTTGGGAATTAAATTTACAATACTGTGGATATGCTTTCAACTCATAACTCGGACCACATGCTGTAAATATAGAGAAAAACAAATCCTTAAATTAAGTAAACTATAGATTATAAAATATAGAATGGACCCCAAAGTTAAGATTACAGTCTTTGTTCTCTGTTTTCATATAAAAAGAATAGTAAAATTTCGGGAAAAATATATTAATTCTGAACTGAATTTTCTGCAAAATCAGAGTAGTTTGAATGTGTGTGCGTGTGTGTGACTTGGATATTTAACGTAGCTTTAATAATTTTTGTCATATCACTATGATGTTGACAGTGTGGCAGTTTATAGTGATGTCTAACACTGGGTCATCATGCCACAGACATAGCATTATGTCCCACCCTGTCAAATTATCTTGACAGCAGGCCAACCAATTCTAACAATAACCTTAATACTGAGTGCCAAGTGAGGCAGCTGCTGGTACCATTTTTATAAGTCTTAGGTATAAAGTGTAGTTTGCAATGTACAGATAAAAGTAATGCTACAGCAGGATGGATAGCACGGAATGTAGTGTAGGAATTAAATAAACCAAACTTCATATAAATACATGTACCTGTATGATTTCTAAAATGCAAACTGTCCACTCGGAATGATGTGTCCTTGAAAAATACAGGATCCCTATTAAGACTGTAAACATGGAGACAGCAGGCATTATCATTCACTACCAGTTTTAGAGCTGAAAAAAAAAATCACACTCGTATACTATTTCTGAATGACGGCTTCAAAAATTATAATTGCTAATTAGTATATAAAGTATATGCATTTCAAGCATTTCTTTCTTCACTGCTTACCTATGAATGGTAAAGGAAAAGGCTGAATATTATAACCTTTGACAATGATCCATATTACATGGTATAAAAGATCAAGGAACTTATCCACAACACCATCTATATTTCCACACGTCAAATTTGTTTCTGTCTATAATTAATATTTTCAACAAAGAAAAGATTATTGAATGGTCGTTGTTCAAGGTATTATTAAGATATATCCATTAGCCGAATAATGATTGAAAAAAAACATTTATATCTTGTCACATGCTCAGAGAAGAAATGAAAGTTTACAACCGCCAATCATACAACTAACCTTTCCTAAATCTGGTCCTCAGGAGGGTGAATGGAACATCTGGTGATTCATGCATTTTCATAACCTGGAACCCGTAGCAAATTCCTAGAAATTAAAATAAGGCATGGGGTAATAGTACAAGAACAAATTAAAACATGTACATACAAGTGATTCAGTTTTTAAAAAATTGTATTAATACAATATCAATTGTGAAGAAATGTTGGCTAAAAACAATTAAGGATCAACTGAAACAGTGGTAGATAAACTTGGTAGCCTTTTGAGCAAATAAGACCTCACCAAACTGGAGTCTGGTGACACCAGTGTGCAGTTAAATTAATGCCATTAAGACAACCTTTGGGCAAAATATACTCTCTTACATGATTCAATTTGTTTTTCTTACAATATTTTACTTATGCCTACCATGTCGGCAAAACAGTGTAAACACTCCTGGCAGCAGATATGGATGTCCCTTGGCAAATTTGGAGCAAATATCCTTCAGTCTAGACCCTTTCTTATCTGCAACAAATGTTCCTCTCTTTCTAATCTGTGGAAGCTGAGGAAAAAATGCCAGGTCATCGATATCTTCTTCATTTGGTAATTCTGATGGGCAGGTTTTTTTAACAAATGGATCAAAAACTTTTTGTTTAAAATATGGAAGGCTGTCTTTTAGAGTGTCAAATGGAAATTTCTCCTTCAAATTTGAAAGAAGGTTGAAAAATACTGGTATTCTTTCTGAATTCTGGAAAGAGTGGTGTCATCTTCAAAGATAAAAACATGTTTTGCCAAAGAACAATTCAGAAAATCAAATAAATCTTCAGATAGAACTAAAAAACTACACAAAGGGCTTGAGGATGCCAAAGCTTTGATCAGCTCCCTCCAATATCCTTTAGCTACAATTCTGTCCCCTCTGTTGATGCTGTCTTCTAGTATAACTTTTAAGAAAGACAACAATTCAGAACTTTGATTTTCTTCTTGAACTGTTTGAAGGAGTTTCCCTTTCTGCTCGAAACTTATTCCGCTTGATGTATAGCCAAGGAGGAAAAATCTCACTGTCCTTGAAAAAAGTGTCCGCTCCTTGGCTCTGTTAAATAAAGAAACAGTAATATATTGGCCCCATTTCTGTGACAAAATGAAGGGGGAGGGCACAGAACATGATATCAAAAAGGAATGAACATTTGTCACTCAGGAATTAGAACCACCAATGAGACCTTTTAATTTCAAATATCTTTTACTACCACAAAACTTACTTTGCTATTAGAGTTGAGATACTTAATGATTCTCAACTCCTAAAATCTTATATACTGACATGTGTACAAATAGAATCAAGCTTCATTTGTCTTGTATAGTGATAATCATGAACTTGCAGTGCAAATCAATATTGGCTATTGAAACATTAGCATCAATGAAATCATACAAATCTTCATTATTAAAAATTATAAGAACTGATACTCATTCATTTGGCTAAAGTGAAGAAAGTGACCGAACAAAAATCATATGAGGGATAATATTTGTTACATTATTTATTATAATCTTTGTGTGTTAAAATATATAGCTGACACTATCATTCAATACTGGATTGCAACAAACCATGCAATAATTTACTCTGACAATGACCACAAATAACTTTTTAACAATTATTTTCAGATGATTATTTGTGGAGACAATGTTAAGCAATGATAAGTGAACGTGTGCTCAAATGTTGTCAACTTTGACATCCAATCACACTGACCTAATATGTTTCCTACTGACCGCAAATGGTATTTTATCAGGCCCAATATAACACACTTTCACCAATACCAACGCAAGATATTTTTCACAGATGGGGTAAAAGCCAATATGTCCCTTCCCAAATGTCTGGCAGATGAATAAACATCAATAAATGGAAACATACTCTCATATCATTACCTGTCTGCATTTCTTGTATCATATGGCTTGTCAACGGTGTTACTTAATGACAGTATATTTTGCCAAGACACAAGTTCCTTTCGGAATGACACTGATGTTGCATCCATTACTACAGTGTCTGGATCTGGGCCACAGTGGGGGCCATACAAAGGCACTGGAATAATCTACTTCAAGCAGATCCAAAAAGCTGTACCATGCTGATTTAAAATCACCATAACTGAGTTTTTCCTGAATGTCATGTCCAGCATCTGTGTACATCTTATACAGGACTGTGTATTCTGTGAAGATTGTCGACCTTCGCAAAATAAAATTTTAAACAAATATTCATGTATTCAACTAAAGAGGAATGATTAATATAGTTTTTGATATCATTAATTAAAAAGAGAGTAAAGGACAAGATTTTAGCCCATAATTTTCCTTTCATCCAGTTTGCAATTTTTGCAATTCTTCAATTGCGATATGAAAAGTAATCCAACTGCATATTCGCTAGCCAAAGTTCCGATGTCATAACCCTATATATGCCTTGGCGGATCAGACATATATACTGGTGCTTTGTCCTAGCAGCATCTATTGAATTTCATAGAGTTGCCTCCCTCAGAATGTAATGCCAAGTAACCAAAAGCGTGGTGTACATCAGCCAAAAATGTTGGGGGCAATTGATCTAAAAAGGGTACTTGCAAGTTTTAACATTCAAAGTATGACTGTGTACCAAAGGGTAGACATTACAGGTGTATTTGTGTGAAAGGTATTTGTGCAAACATGGACAGGCACTGGAAAATTGCTGATTTATCAGCCCATGCAAGTTGTGTTCCCTCCTTGTCTCGATTATGTAGGAACTGTGTTAAAATTTTAACAATTTTGATTGGATGCAGTGGCTTAATGCCACAGTCAATGAAATTCACAGACCCAATGCACATAAATATTTGCTCGATATGCTAAGTTGTAGATAGGGCTATCATATAGGAACCTTGGCTAGCTCAGATGAATCCAAGTGTTACAACTATAATATTGGACAAATTTAAATGCATTTTTGTAATAACTGCAAATATTACTACAGAATATTGAGACAAATGCAAGCAAAAGGTTAATTTTTTCCCCCAAGACTGATGTTTAAACTGGATACTTCAAAAATATTTTTTGTTATTCATCTGCTTCAGAAATGAACATGGAATCAATACAATACAATATATGGCACAAAGCATGAGAAGTACCTGTAATTCTATGGATATGCCAACAATTAAAGATTTTATCAAACACGACCAAGGACAGAGTTAGTTAATAACAATGATAATATCTTACGCATACACGTGCAGTTCAATAAAGCAAAAGATGAAGAGGGCTTTCAAAAACTTTAATACAGTAACATGACCTCATTAACAAAGCTGCTGTGACTGAAAAAAAAACAAACCTAATTACAAGGAAAGAAAACCCAATAAAGTGAATCTTTTAAATTAATATTCAGACAATACAATATGCTTACTTTCTAGTTAAGAAGTAATACATGAATCTTCTAAGGACTTCATGATACGTGATATATCTACCCATATTTAGCACACACTGCTCTAGGCCATCCAAATGGAAAGTTTTCTCACATTCCATGCATGTTTTGGAGAAGACTGAAAATTAAATAACACATAACTATGTTACATTTCAATAAATACAGAAGCCATTAGAGACATGTAAAATCTTCATGTATTATTTACAGTGGTATTGGAAAATATAACAGGCTTTAGGACATACCAGTAGCTAATGATAATGCATTCTCAAATTTTACTATTAATGAAGTGTACTTATGATCTTTCCATATATCTGTACTCACATTTCATATTATATTACAAACTTTCTCTGAAAATTTGAATTGTTGCACATAACACACCATTCATTTTCTTGCTCAAAGTCATAAGAATTTAATTTGTGTGTATAAGAAAGCTTTTTTCATCAAAACAGATAAAAACCATTCTAGCAGTTCTGAGTAACAGGCAAATTATTCGGTTTTATTTAAAGTAAGATTATGCTGTACTGACAGCAGCTAATTCAAGCATCATGACTGCATTTAGGATTGGGTTAATTCAGGCACTGTCAAGATGGCAAAAAAAAACGGGGGCTAATCAGGAGGAAGGAACAAAACCAAGGGTTGGGTGGGACATCTGGTCATAGTTTTGCCTTCTCAATGTCCCATAAAAAAATTTAACTAAAAATGAAAGCAGAACAGAAGTAACTGATTCTGTTTATTTCAACAGTGTAAAAATAGGAAAATTGATCGTCTCTCTTTAGCTCATGTTTTAAAGCATTTGGAACCTTTCTTCATACGAACCCTTAAAATACCATCATACATACCCTTAATATACCATAATCAGACTGTAATTGCACCTTAAAGTCAATCACTCATATGTTGACAGCAGTATCTTTTGAAATAGCAATAAAATGTTTAGCTTAACTGTCACATGAAAGTACAATTAAATTTCTATTTAGTATTTCAAGTTTACTTACTTTTAGCACTATCTGGTGCACACCAAATATGTTGGCCTGTATATAGCTACTGGTTTCCTGCGGTCTACCAGAGCAAACATCACACAGCTGGTTATCAGAAACCAAGATGATATATTCACCATCGTATACAAATCTCTCTGTGAATGGTTTCTTATACTGAGCTTGCATTAGGGTGGAGGAATGAAATGGTATTTTCCTCTTTGATAAACATTTGGGTTCATACGATAATGGACGTGTGCTCCCACTTGTCTGGCACAGTTCTTCATGAATGGAAGAAAATTTCTGAAGGTGTATGCACTTGACTTTCAAGGTGGTTCCACATGTCAAGCATTTTGTTTCTTTAGAGACATCGATTACACCATGACAATGTTCTGTAATAACACAGAACAGCCCCTTCCTTACTTCTTTTATTTTCTATAAAAAAAATAAAATGTACATATATATTTAAATTCATTGCATTTGAATATTCGACATTTTTTGCTTCATATCATTTTTTGTCTTTTAAAAAAAAAATATATTTGGTACCTACTTATCCGCACTGAGGAAAATATTGTTATCACAGAAGGTTTATTGTATCTTTAAATTCAAGGTTTGTAACAGACACACAATCAATGAAATTTGTTAATCAACTGAAAATAAGGAGTATCATGTAAATATACAAGTTATAAAAGAAACCAAACCATTATTTTCAGAGCTCTAAGTTAAAGAAATTATGTTTAATTGTTTAATTTACAAAGAAAAGAATCCATTACTGTCATGAACTTATTTTTTTTAATATTATGTTGTCTTAAAGCCCTTAAGTTCAACATAGTCAATTCCCCATATTTTAATGTGACATGTTTCTTTCATTATCTACCAATATTAACTTTATATATTGGCTAGACGAGTTTATTGTTCAAAACATATTTTCCCTTCACATACTTTTCAAAGATATATCTTTTCAAATCTTACTGAAAGAAACACAATTACAGCCAACAATTTTAAGTGATGCACACCTTTTAATGATGAGGGAAATTCAGGTATTAGATTTTAACGTAAACCTACACTTTAAGGTGGGGGTGGGGTGGGGTTGGGCAGGTCATTTAAGACTTAACATAATTTCAACTTACATCTGCATATGTATCACACTCATTTGCGTCTACTTCATTATCATCTGAAAAATGTGAAATGACTTAAAAGCAAAATACATACTCCGAGCAATGCAATCATTTTTATATTTTTCTGCATATTACCAGACAGTCCAACATGGAATAATTGGGCATGGTGGCAGACAGAAATATTATCCGGAAATTTAATATTCATAAAACTGAAAATATTACAGTGAAGAATTTGTTAGTGAAAATTCAAAAGTAAATAAGCAAATAGTCAAGATAATGGGTTAACATATAATACAACATTTACTGAATATGTAAGTAAAACAATAACATTATGCTGAATAATGAATCTTTTACTACAAATTCATGATGCTGGTGATTATCATATAATTGTTAATTTTGTCAGCTTTAAATTTTGGCTATTTACTTAAAATCATGAGTTTCATATTTGAATTTGCAATCGTCATGAGTTTCGTTGATGTAATGTTAATGTTGTACATATGTATCATCACTGACAGAAAACAATTTAAAAGTTTCACATTCTTACAGAAATCAGACAACCAGAAGTTATTATATCAGTTAGTTATTAATGACAATGTCTAAGATGAAATGCAAATACATGTGCAACACTGAAATGAACTTAAGAGTAAGGATGGACTGACAATTCTGATCATGACACGACTTATTCATAATATCATTCTCTTTTGGCCTTTACAACTTAGGTTTCACAGTAATTTGCAATACTGGTTGGCACTTGGAATATTATTTATATACCTGTTGAAAGAGTTGGAAAAATCTGGTTTACTGCATCAAAGTGGTCTAAAATAGTTGTCAATGTGCTAATGTGGATGCATCCAGGCATTCTCCTCATAAAATCTGAAATAAAAAATGTGTCATGACATTAACAAGTGGACATAATTTGTTAAGATAATCCAAACCACTGTGCTGCTGAGTAATTAATAATGGACTAAACAGTTTAACCACGATCACTGAAGTAGGCAATAATAATAATAGAAAAAACCTGTTTGTAATCACATAAAATGGTAATTGTAATATTAGATGAAATATTTATAATTCAGAAACAACAGTGTTGGACAAATAAAACATTTCTGATCAATAATAACAGGAAAAGAAAATGTACCTTGTCCAAAACCAACAACAACTTTCCATGTCAAGTATGAGTCATTGTGTATGGGATAAAACTTGTACCAATAAGAAAGGACAAATACAGAAACACCAATTAAATAACTATATTGGTACATCATTGTTCCATGTCATGAACACTGACATCAGTAATGCACATAGAATTGACTTATATCAGGTTTCTCCAAAGCTGAACAAAAGTGACATAGGCCAATAATATTTTGATTGTAAAGCTACAATTCCTAGTGACACAGTGGACTTGACTTTGGTGTAGAACACTGTTTCCCATTGTGATGTGTTATTTTGGTAAAATTACATGAAACTACATGCATAACGCAAGAAATAGTTTAAACAGAAACTGGAAACAAAAGAAATAAAAGGGAACATATAATTGGCAAAGTTATTGCTATATCTCACTTTCTTGTGACATTGTCAGAACTGTAATATGCATCTTTAAAGTGGATGATTTGATTGAGATTGCAGAGAAATCATTTTTAGTTTTTTACCACTGTATGGTACATGCATCCTATCTCCACAGCATTCTATCAATTCTGATCTAGTGACATCGCAGGTGCATTTATAAATCCAATGCATATCTTCATTGAAAGCCATTCCCCTTCTGGTTGTAAAAAGAAACTTCCCTGTCTGTGAAAAAAAAAAGACAGAAGATCTTTGATAACAGTATAAACTTATATAAATGAATGCACATTATAATGAATGGAATAACAAACAAAAATCATATTGTAACAAATCATGATCATGATTTCTTGGTGTCACGTGTCTTGACTTTGATACCAAGATCAAAGCAGTGAGCAGTTAGTAAAGCTCTACAAGAAAGACATGGCATCAAATCTTTTATTACAACAGATATTAGGGTCCTAAGAAAATGGTCTAGTGGTATGCACATTGTGCATGCTGGATGTAAACAAGATAATTTTGCTATATTATGCAGGTATGATGCCTGTACATAAATAATACTGTATTAGTGAACAATGTTCACATAAATATAGAACTATAATATACAAAGGACACAATATGTGACTAAACATACATACAGTATTATATAATGTTTTGAATACATGTATAACTGACAAAGTATCACTAATTTCAAGTAGCCTATCTCCTACCAGCAAAACTTGGATGATTCCAATTTATACATTCTTTTAGCAAGATGTCCATCAGAATAAAACTCTGACCCTAACGTAGAGACTCTGGAAGCAGGAACTTGGAGTATGGAGTGCTAGGTTAAATAAATCTAGAAAGACTTTTAAAATTTAAAGAAAAATTTACCTTAAGGGCCACCCTATCTTTGTCAAAATCCTGCAACATAAATGTTTGGTAGTCTTGTCAATCATGAAAAGACCATCGGACTCCTTTAAAAGATTACTATAAATTTCTTCTGATGTAAGCAATCTCTCCGTCATTGAATCCTCCACTACTGTCTGCAATAGACATTCAACATAGAAAATAAGATAGAAGGAAATAAAATAAATAAAGAAAAAATTGGGTAATAAAAAGTAATACAAGTCATTTAACCCTTTACCTCATATAAGCGCCCTTTGACGTCTCTACATGATTTGCATACAGTGCCTTTTGACTACTCTACCTGATTCGCATACAGCGCCTTTTGACGCCTCTACACCATCTGCATGTAGCACCTTTGGATGTCTACTGTAAACATCTGCCATTTTGAGCGGGTTTTTCGTAGCATCATCTTCGGGGAAAACCCCCTATTAGATACTACATTCATTGGTGTGAATGACCATTACGTCAGATCACGTGGTCGCTGTTTATGCTCAGATCGAAATCTGCTATTTAAAGTAACTGAGTCGTATTCTCCATGCTCCAAAATGGAGGTCGCGGATTTTGTTCAGCTACTTACTTGAGTTTTCACGGTTTGAATCACAACTATGACAGCTTCAATAACTTAGGTAAAGGCTCTGATACTGATGTAGGCAGCAATTAGTTTTTATAAATTATTAAATTCAGATGATTTAGTGATGTAGACGCAGACAAAGAACTTGTAAATTTCGAATATGAGAAATCGCAGCTACGGTTGGTCATGTGGCTTTACTGACATGACGGTGAACGAGTTCTCTCAAGATTTCAAGGCACATAAAAAATTCTTCTGTGAAAAATAAATATACAGCTATAACAATCAGATTTTACCCTTAAACTTTTCCGTACATAATATATGTGAACCTAATATGTAAAATGGTTAAAATTCTGTTAAACGTAACATATACTACACTGCTTAACAGTTAACAGGCAGGCCTATGCGTATGGACTTGAATATTTAACAGGTGTTCTATTTACAGTGCACTGCACTTGGGAACTTAGCTGCATATGTATCGAAGGGCTAAAAAGCCATACACTCGATGAGGTAGAGGGCTATTGATATAACAGTAAACATTTACATCTTGAAGAAATTCTGCAAAGAAACATTTAATGCTCACATGGTTCTTGCACACAGTGCAAACACATATGGGAATGGGTCACTTTTCTATGGGTATTTAAATTTTTAAAAGAAGAAAACCTACAGCAGCAGACATTATTCAAATGGATTTAAACTGATACGAGTTAAATGTATTTTTACAACCCTATAGCATGCTGGGCAATGACAGATTCAAATATGTTTTGGGCTAAATATTATTGGCTTAAATATGAACCAAGAAGGTTTGAAAATAGGTGACCTGTAATAAAGTTAACCTCACCATGCAAGATTCAAATCTAATATTGTGCAAACAAGCAACAGGCTTTCTGCCCTTAAAACTAAACACAAAAAAACTTGTATCTTACCTCGGTTTCACACGGTACTGCATCTGGTAGTGTCAATGTAACAGGTTTCACTGCTGTCTTTGATGGCATGCCTGATGTAATACCTCGTGGTCTACCCTTCTTTGTTGCATCTCTACCATTGCCTCCCTTTAGATCAACAATTTTGCTGAAGTCATACATTTCCTCACTGACACGACAACATTTTTTCAACAAGTCTGATGCTCTGATTCTCTTCTACAAGTAATTAAGATAATCTTAATTTAAATATATACAAACCAAATAAAAATGTGCCACATGATTTTAAACTTCCAAACAGACTGATATAATTGTTTTTTGGGAAACACAAATTCCAAAATATCCAATTAGGTGAAACTGATGCAGGTAGGTAAGTAGTGGGAAATTGTTAAACACTGATGTAATATAGCATCTGAAGGAAACATCGTGATTTGGGAAAACATTTAGAGGTTACCACTTACTTCAGATAGGTATCAACAATCAATAACAGACTTTATTGTCCATAAAACTGATACTTGCATAATTCAAGACTGTTCTATAAAGACAAATTTTGTCGAAAGAACAGATGCACAATTCACAAAGTCAGTACTGTTCTATGAAGACAAATTATGTCTATAAAGCAGATCGACAATTCATGGAGCCAGGCTGTTCTATGAAGACAAATTTTGTCCATCAAAACAGATAGACAATTCAATAACTTGAGACTATTCAATGAAGACAAATTCTATTCATCAAACAGATATACAATTCACTAAGCAAGGCCTGTTCTATGAAGATAAAATTTTACCCATAAAACAGATTTCCAAATCAATAAGCAGTAACTGTTCCATGAAGACAAATTTTGTCCCCATAACAGGTGAAGTTATTTTGTGAATATGGGACAAATTATGAAGACAAATTTTGTTGAAAAAAGATTTCCAATTCAATAAGCAGTTACTATTCTATAAACTTAAGACAAATTTTGTCTATAAAAGAGATCAACATTTGATTGAGCCAGGCTGTTCTATGAAGACAAATTTTGTCATTAGAACAGATACACAATTCAATAAGTTGGAACTATTTTGTGAAGATTGGGAATTGTTAAACACTGATGCAATATAACATCTTAAGGAAACATATCGTGATTTGGGAAATCATTTAGAGGTTATCACTGACTTCAGCAAGGTATCAACAATCAATTAACAGACTTTATTGCCCATAAAACAGATTTACAAATTACTATGCAGTGACTGTTCTGTAAAGGCAGATTTTGTCCACAGAACAGGTGAAGTTATTTTGTGAATATGGGACTATTCTGTGATGACAAATTTTTTCAATAAAACAGATCTATAATTCATTAACTCTGGACTGTTCTTTAAAGACAAATTTTGTCAGTAGAACAGTTGCACATTTCACAAAACCGGTACTGTTCTATGAAGACAAATTTTGTCAATAGAACAGATAAATAATTCATTAACAAGAGACTATTTTATGAAGACAAATGTTATCCATCAAACTGATCTTCAATTCAGAACTGTTCTATGAAGACAAATTTTGTTCATCAAAACAGATTTCCAAATTAATAAACACTAACAGTTCCATGAAGACAGATTTTGTCCGCATAACAGGTGAAGTTTGTGAATATTTTGTGAATATGGGACTCTTCTATGAAGGCTAATTTTGTCCATAAAACAGATCTAGAAATCATTAACTCAGGACTGTTCTATTATGACAACTTATGTTAATAAAAACTGATACTTAACTAATTAAGGACTGTTCTAATGAGACAAATTTTGTCAATAAACTGATGCACAATTTACAATGCTGGTACTGTTCTGTGAAGACAAATTACATCAATAAAGCAGACAGATAATTCATGGAGCCAGGCTGTCCTCTGAAGACAAATTGTATCATTAGAAAACATACACAATTCAATAAGCAGAGACTGTTTTATGAAGACAAATGTTGTCCATCAAAACAGATTTCCAAATCAATAAGCAGTAGCTGTTCCATGAAGACAGATTGTGTCTACATAACAGAAGTTAGTTTGTGAATATGGGACTCTTCTATTATGACAACTTTTGTCCCAAAAAATATTTCCAAATCAATAAGCAGTGACTGATCCATGAAGACAGATTCTGTCCACAGAACAGGTGAAGTTATTTAGTGAGTATGGGACTCTTCTATTATGACAACTTTTGTCCAGAAAAGATTTCCAAATTAACAAGCAGTGACCGTTCCATGAATATGGATTTTGTCCACAGAATTGGTGAAGTTATTTTGTGAATATGGGACTCTAGTGTGAAAACAAAATTTTCCATAAAATAGATTTACAAAATAATTTACTCTGGACTGTTATAGTAAGACATTATGTTTATAAAACTGATACTCAACTAATTCAGGACTGTTTTATAAAGTTAAACTGTGTCAATAGAACAGATGCAAAATTCACAAAGCCTGTACTGTTCTATGAGGACAAATCTGGTCAATAGAACAGATGCACAATTCACAAAGCCGGTACTGTTCTATGCAGACAAATTATGTCTATAAAGCAGATTGACAATTCATGGAGCCACGCTGTTCTATGAAGATAAATTTTGTCCATCAAACAGATATACAGTTCACTAAGCAAGGCCTGTTCCATGATGACAAATTTTGTCAACAGAACAGATACACAATTCAATAAGCCTGGCTGTTCTATGAATATAAATTCTGTCCATCAAAACAGATTTACAACTTAATAAATCAGGACTGTTTTATAAAAAAAGCAAATTTTATCAATGTAACAGATGCACAATTCACTAAGCCAGGACCATTCTATGAAAACAAATTTTTGTCTTTAAAACAGATCTACATTTCACTGATTTTTCTATCATGACAAATTTTGTCAATAGAAATGTTACACAGTTCACTATCTGAGTGTTCTAGTAAGACTAATTTGGAAATAAAACAATCAACATTTCTCTGAGCTGGGCTGTTCTATGAAGACAAATTCTGTCCATAAAACAGATTTACAAAACACTAAGCAGTAAGTCTTCTTTGAAAAACGATTTTATCCACAGAACAGGTGAAATTATTTTGTGAATATTGGACTTTTCTATGAAGACTGATTTTGTCCAAAATAAAGATTTACCAATCACTAAGTATTGACTGTTCTTTGAAAAACGATTTTACCCACAGAATAGGTGAAATTATTC
>JAECUM010051900.1:0-10046 GCA_016617855.1 Megalonaias nervosa | reverse complement strand
TTTCCTCAGAAATTTCCTGCCATTGATTTCTCTCCGTTGGCAAAACCAAGACTACCCAAGTTCAGTTCCGAAGCAATCATTTCCGTGTTTCCGAATTCAACTCCCTGCAGTTGTTGCTAAATTAGATTATGCGATGGTTAACGTCGGGTGAGTTGTACGTGATTGCACAATCCACAAACGATCAGCCTTGATTTTACGTACTCAGGGATTTCACGAGCGCGCTTGCGTCTTTGAGACCGCTTCACGGTTCAAACAGCGAAGCAGCGAGCAATGAGTTATCATCGTTTGCGACCGGTGAAGTTGCAATCCAGCTCTTTTCCAAAACCAATGAAGCCCTGCCCTCACGAGACTTCTTTTACTCTGAAAACAATAATCTTGTTGTGTACAGTGATGTACTATATTGTTTCCTCATGATCGACCTGAGTGGTTGAACGCGACAACGTGAAGCAATTTAACGACTACGATATGCAGTAACAAAGACAAAACCTGCCAGCAATATCATAACAGAGTATCCTGGCCGTTGCTGCAAAGCTGCGCGCGAACAACGGGAACATCTTCGTTTTTACACGAGCGTATTAAGGATATGCCCTAATCTCGAGAGATCGCACGGGAAGACCTCACGGTGTGCTTGGACCAAATGTTTGCTCAGCTGATAAAGAACGCGGAATGCGTCCAAGAAATCAATCAAGCCACGAGAGTTACCTCTGCGACCATCGAACGCTTGCCAACAGCGATTGAGATTTCATGATGATCTAGACACAAACAAAGGCGTCATCGCAAACACGCAAGAAAGAATCGCGCATCTTGCACAACCACTGTCTAAGTTGACAAAAATGCCTTGCATATTTAATGAGGCAGGCCTCAAACAGCTCAATGTCGATGCCACTGCATTTGCCGCCTATTTACCCAAGAAATGAAAAAAATAAAATATGTAAAGAAAAAAATACCAGACTTCTGGAAGTAAAGACTCTAAGAACTGGACCATGTGTTTATTTTGGGGATGTTTGATGAGGATGTGGCATCTTACACTGGAAGAATTTTCTATACGAGGTCGAAAAGTATAAACATCATCATCGTATACCTGTAAAGTAAGGCGAGAGTATTGGCAAGGCTCAACATTCGCCTATTGTTGACCGCAGACCAGAAGGAGGTCCACGAACATGTAGATCCATTGGAAAAGTTCATGGGATCGGCTCGCCCCAGAAACAACGCTCCAGAAATTATCAAATAGGCCTCATTAATTTGTCATCGGTTGCTCACCAAGCGATATTCGGTTGTCATCGAAGATAAAATTACTACCATGGCAAAGTTCGAGACGGCGTTCGTCGAAATGGAACACCATCGACGACTCTTCCCAGATTCGGAACCGCGGTGCTATCGCCTCGAAATAGACAACTGGTTTACATTCAGTGAAAATAGAGTAAACCTTCGGTTGCCACTATATTGGCATGTTGGTATATGCAACTATCTGCCTATGAGACCAATTTACTAACCCAAGGTCGCAACTGGGTTGCTAGCGACCTCATCCGAATCCGAGAACCTTCGAACAATCGCGGTCTTGGACTTTGTTTCCCATTGGTATTCGTTTAAGAACCCACGGGGATTCATCACATATGCATCGGCTTTTGCGAAAGGGAAATGTCATGAGGTCAACCTCAATCAGTAACAAAACCGAAAATTCCTATTATGACACTATTTTCATTAGATTCGGGTACTATTTGGAATTTGATATGCAGATTTTTTATAGACATAATCAAACTTTGAAATTATTAAAATTTCCTTTTTCTACTTTTTTAAAAAATTAAATTTCTTTACTTTGCTTCTCTGTTCTTTGTACCTCTGACAGATTTTGGCCTTTCTCTGTCATCTATCTCTTATTCTAATCGCACGTATTAAGTTCGACTCAAACCAAATTTTTTCACCGGGTTGTGATAGCAACAGTCTGAGAGTGAATACGCCGTTTAAAAACATATAAATTCTATAATTAAACCTATTCACAAGCTGTGTTTACAATGCTGCACGAATTAAAGATCTCTATTCAATTGTGAGTTTCTATCAGTCATTTAAGTGACCCTTTTACACACCCAAATCTCCCTTTGAAATGAATGCGTTATAGTATAAACAGAATTAATACTGAAGAATGTGGCTATTTGATCAATATGTTCGTCAAAAAATAGTACGCAAATTCGAACATTATACCCCACCCAGCTGCTACAATTGGATCAAGTAAGTTGCCAAACGAGATGTGATGTGAGTTCGTTCATCAGTTATAGAATGCTGAAAACACGCATCCACATCCTGAAAAAGGGTTTTCAGCTTATTTAATTTGCACTGTCTAATTGTCGCGATTTACAATTTATTTATTTTAAAAACAATTGCAACATAAATTGGGGCTACAAACATGATAAAGATTCCTCAGAAGTGTTCCTTTCCAATATCTTTTTTCCAACTTTCGAATTTTTCTCTTCTGGCATTCGTGTGTGGCATATGCGCGTGCTCGTTTAGGTTCCACTCTACAGTTATTCCAAACTTCTGAAAGCGGGACAGGTATAAAATGCAACTGTGTACACTTCCAACAAACACAATGGAGACAATATTGGCATACCCCCTCTCCCACTTTCATGTAAAGTAATGTAACTGGAATTTCTTCATATTACTGCTCCCGTGGCTTCTGTAGCTAGAGCGTCCGCCTCGGATGCGAAAAGTCGCAAGTTCGAACCCCTACCGAGCCATAATAAAGACGTATAAAAATGGTACAATTAGCTGCCTCGCTAGGCGCTCAGCAATAAGACGCTAGTCTTAGGAATGGTCAGCCTGGTGTCAGGATAATGTGACTGGGTGGGACATGATGCTACATGTCTGCGGCATGATGCCCCAATGCTAGACATCACTATAAACCGCCACAATGCAGACATCATAGCGATATGACTGATAAATTGTTAAAGCTACGTTAAAAAATTCACACACACACACACACACACACACACACACACACACACAATTTCTTTATATGTTGTATCGGAGAAATAATGAGCTGAAAGCAGACAGCTGTTCAAAATGACTTATGTTTTGTGCTTAGAAATGAATTAATTGAAATGATCTTAAGCACATTACCTTTAACAAGGATTGGGATAGGGAAAAGGAATTTTGCTCGAGTTGACAATAGTATCTTCTGAAAGTGCAATCAATGAATCATGAAATTAATGAATCATAAAATATGAAAAAACTAAGGAAAGTTATCAGTTTTTTCTCAGTCGGGGGAAGGCCCGTAATAATTTCGGCGTGTGATATGCTCATAACATAATGTGGTAAACAAGGGATATATATATATACATATGCAATGTCAGCTACTGTTGTATTTCCGTACTCCTCATAGTGGGTGACCTCCCTTCCGCGAGGATAACAGTACTGCCACAACGCCGTAAATTTGGTGGTACACTGACACCTAAAGCAAACAATACCCTTTGTTTGATGCATCACACTCAATTTTGATTGCATTTTCTGCAATTTGTCTCTACAATGGCATTATTGTGAAGTTTAGCCAAACAGGGAACAAGAAAAAAGCGAGTAATTCTTTACTTCCGGTAATGGAGCACAAGGTTGACGGTTGAACAAGGTAGCACACATTATGGTAATTGCTAATGGGTAAGAATATCTAATAATAAAGTGCCACTAATATGAACAATTTATTGTTTAATTTGCTTTAAAAAAGCAAAAAAAACCCCCTTACCAAATACTGACCAAGTCCAATAATTTCAAAGTTATTTTGATGTAACCTCGATAAAGGTACAGTAGTGCACAAACACAAATGTCTTCACACCATTGTGGAGAAGTATTCAGACCATAGAGGTCACTGATGTTATGAAGTTATGGGTGAGATTCCTGAACTTTACAACTATAACCAGACTACTTCCATCATGAATCACATGTTGCCTGAGCGTGTCGGCGTTCAGATTACCATTGAAAATACTGTATGGGGGTAATGTCGCTTGCGGCACTAATACGGGAAGAAAAGACCTAACAAAATCAACCAAAATCAGCCAAAATCAACCAAAAAATTGGGAGATATTCCAACAGAGAATAGTAAAATAGTTTTACTTGGACGAAAAAGTTAACTCAAGTTCATATATTCGCCTCCAATATAGTTTCTTTTACCAAAAGTGTAATACCAATCCAAATTGATTGATATCATTCCAAATGTATTGGTAGTCCTTTCAGTTTAATATTTGTGCAGAAGTTGTTGTCAAGGTATGTGTCGGCAACACAGAGATTGATATTTACATTACTTAGTCGGTGTATCATTGCATTTGTATCTGATCTTTCAGACATTTAAATGAAAGATAGCGAGTTCATTTGTTTCTACACCAGGGTCAGGGTTCGGGTGACAGTCCCATCCAGATGTAAATCCTGGGGTGATACAATGATGCGGCATATTAATTGTTCATGATACGGATTCATTTTTGCATCCAGAAGGTTACGAACGAAATGCATTCCCTGCAAATGGTACGAATGAAAGATACATGAGAAATAATGTGTAAGTGCAGGATGGTTTTTCGGGTAAGCATCTCAGTACACACTCTATATGGACTTGAGGTACGCCCCACTTGTGAAGCTGTTAGAATATTCTTGTGGTGTTGAAAATTATTCTGTACCGAACCAGCCTATGAACCTCCTCTGAAGTAGGTAAGTATTTCACTAACGTATAAATATTTTCAGACAAACCTGTGCAAGGAAATCATTTCAATGGTTTGTATTGATTTCCCCGTACATTCAAAGATGCACGTGTATATACAGATTACGTTCAGCCTGGCAAAAAACGCATCATTGACAGAATTATCACCGAATTTTGTGATAAAAATATTTTTTTATAATAGGTAATAAGTTTTTCAGATGTGAGGATTTAAGAATACACCAACATCAGAATCCCCCAAACTCGGAGATTTATTGTCGTAGTCTATCATGTTTATAAACTCTAAATAATTATTTCATGCTTGTATATGAAAACATCATTTTCTTTTACCTATTGTTTCCTTGAGATCAGAGAAGCGCGGTCAATAGCCATGATTCACACTCTAAATGTTCAAACTGGTTAAGTTCTTATTCACATTATGTTGAAAAGTGTATTGCAGACTACTTTCCTAAGGTACAACACTAAAACTGTCGACCTCGCCTATTGCATGATAATTAACCACGTGACATCTCTAATATTCCATATGTAAACTTCGTGTCATTGAAAACTTCTGTTATCTCATATGAAATAGACACCGAACACGTGTCTATTACAACTAATTAACGGGTGTGTTTCGTCACGATAGCTTAAACCAACACTCATCCCAAACAATGATGAATGTTTGTTGGCAAATAGGTTATCTTTCACAATATTGTTATAGTCTGTATATTCCCCGACTTTTCGTATACTTCCGTATACTTTACAATTATTCTCGATTCATTTCCTGCTTATTTAAGATTTGCATAGATGGACACAAATATTTGCTTATCTGCATATTGATCTTTTATTTCCTGCACTTGGCATCAAGCAGTACTCAGGAACTGTCGAATGATTATAGCGATGTTACTGCAGTGTATAAAATATCCATGCTTTCGTTTTCGCCTTTCTTGCGGAATAATGGTCCTATATTGTTCTCTTGCTAACAGCATATCTTAACATCCATATGGCATATCACGAAGTCCTTCTTGTATAATTTGCAAGCATCTGTAAATAAACGTTATTATAGAATTCATATGCACACATTTTGTGCGATAGAATCAATTTAATTTAGAGGAAACGATTTTAATTGTCTAGGTCTTTTGATTTGCTTAATTAAGTGAAATTGACGTCTCTTCCGATTTAAACTGAAGCTCATATGAATTTGGCCTTTTACTAAGTAATCGAATGTATTATTGTCACAATTATTTGGCACTTTCCATTTCATTTTGAGTTTTTACTCTTAATCAAAACATTCGTAGCACGTGACATGGAACAAAATGACTTCTAAAAATAAATTTATACGAATCGGCTCTTGGATCCTATAAGATGGTTGATGCCCAAGTATCCTAAAATTTATTGTTTGTGATATTAGAAGTGACGCCTGTTTCGGTCCAAAGTTCTTGAAATAGTATTTTAGTTATTATGAAGAAATTATTAGTGAGGGACTATTTCTTACAAAACTGCTAATTTCAGATGGCAAAATCCGATTTGATACCTCATGTTCTTGGGGAACAATATTGCCTGGTGGAAGTGCCGTTATTGCCATTGTGTTCCACTGTGATAGATTTCAGCGATAGTCCATCTAACGAAGCTCGGGAGCAAAGTTCTTTAGTGGCGCCCCTACTTGCAACAGAGAACAGTAATTATGTAAGTTAATCCTACCCCCACCATCCTGTGAAGAAGTGTCCCCAGTACACTAAGCTGACGATGAAATACAATGAAAATATCAGCTCAAAAAAGCTCCGACTGCGCCCCCTTTGCTTGGCGTCAGGGGGAACTGCTGCACAACAACTCCCTCGCGCCGCCACGATGAGAGTGCTCTTGTCGTTGCAGTATTTACAATTAGCATCATGTGAATAAAACTTCCAGTCTTTTATTGAATTATGCTATTTTATCTTGTTCAACGTCTGCTTCACAAAGAAAACTTATTGTTTGTTTGAATTATAAATTAATATATTTAATATAGACAAAGCTTTCGTAAAAATGTCCACATTGATAAAACCCATGCGTCACTGAAATACTTTGGATTTTTGTGTCTAGCAAGAAAACAAAGGCTTTCCAAAAGTACATTTATTCTTTCTCTCCACGCCCACAACA
The DNA here is from genome assembly GCA_016617855.1 of Megalonaias nervosa. Taxonomy (NCBI): domain Eukaryota; kingdom Metazoa; phylum Mollusca; class Bivalvia; order Unionida; family Unionidae; genus Megalonaias; species Megalonaias nervosa. The sequence continues at coordinate 3,241 of JAECUM010051900.1, read as the reverse complement.
CCCCCATCTCGGTATATTGTCTTACTTGAATAATTAAAGTATTAAAAAAACAAAACAAATTGCAGCGTCCGCTAATCTGCATCAAATTTTACAGTTCAGAGTTCTCTGCAAAGGATGTTGCAATAGATTAATGCTGAAATACTTGACAGCTCACATTGTCAGCGTTTATTTGAAGATATCCAGACTTCTAATGTTGATTAAGAACTAATGAAATTAATATGTTACAGTTACTTACTATGGGTTTTCACTCTGTGTAATATCGCGCACTGAGATTTCATGCGTTAAAGCAATGTCATTGAATAGTACAGCATCTGCTCCGAAAAGCCGGCTCCATCCCAACCTTCAATCGTCATAGATAATTTTTCTATATGTTGCCTATTGTTACATCTTTATGTGGACACCTTCATAAAATTCTACGGGAAGAAAGTGTGAGAAACATTCATTTTTAAACGTTATTTATATTATATGGACAGCAAATTAAGTTATAATATCCTTTACAATTCACTTCTGTTTATTAGTGGAAGAGAAATATATAACACAAATAAATGTTTTCAGTGTTTCCATCGTTGCTAACTTTCCTTTTACGAAGATATAGAGATTATTTCGAATATTCGAAGCAAATCTGTAACTATTTCTCCTTTACTTCGTTTGCAAGATGTAAATTAAAGAGAAAAAAGTTTCTTCCTTCATCTTTTATTTGCGTCATTTCCATATAACGTTAATAAAGTGGGTTGGTTTTTCAAAATACTAACCAATAAACACACAAGAAAGTTAAAACGTTTGATTGGCCGTGGTGTATTTGGGTACTTTAGGCACGAAATCTTCTGAATCACGCAAAACAATCAAAAACCACGAAGAGGCTGTCCATTTTTGAAGTTTCCTAACTGAATGCAAAGGCCATATAATAAAATAGTTGGTACGAAACATCCTTGAAACCAACACTATTTAAAGGAATTCACTGCATTACAAACAAAATGAATTTTGATTCTTAATTTCTATTCCATGCCGAGTACTTGAGGTTTAAAAAACAATTTGAGAGAGAAGGCAGTCCAAGAAAGAACATAAGTGCATTTCCTAAGCGCAACAAAGGTCAAGAGGGTCTTTACGGGTTTTGAAGAGTGAGAAATTTAATGTCAGGTCATGTCCATTGATTCAATGTTGCTTTGAAATTCTCGAATATTTTCTACCCCGGTTAAGTTACCATAGAACTTTCTGTCGTTTCTCATTAGAAACATAATAGCCATATTTAATGTCTGTCTCGAATGATACTGACACCACGAGATTGACCTGTAACCCACATTACACTAACTACCTGCTACTGAATGCTACATCAAGACGCCAGTCCTGACGAGAATAATAAACCTGTATCCAAGGAAGGTCGCTGATGGGGCCAACTCAACGACGACGATGATTATCAGGTCTTTGGCTGCTGTCAAACGACGGACTGTCACGACAAAGGGGTGTTTTAAAAGGAGATGCGGACAAATATTTTTATTTATAGGTGGTCTGGTTGATGAGACATCCATTTCCCACACCCTACCTTGTCTGATTAACTAGAAAGATTCTTAGACGCATCCAGGTGGAAAGGACCCGGAAAGTTATCGATCAGAAAGGAAAAAAAAAACAAACAGTAATTGAATCCAGGAATCATGATAAATGGTAATCTATCATAATTTTGCTGTAATTTTAATAATTTATTCATTTGGCTACATGCTAAACAACCAAGATCTCATTTTTAAAAAAAAACAATAAATTGTCAATTTTCGTCTCCTCTTCGACTTGGACATCTTATCCTACCGAAGTTTGACAAGCTTAAGGACAAGCAATTCAAATTTTAATAAATAACTTGTTTTAGAATGCCTCCCAAACTTTCGCTTCTTAATGACAACAAATGTATATGTTTATTATAAGTTTGATTACATTTCGATTCTTTAATAAACACGTTATTGATCGCCTGACTTGATGTTATTGATCTAACAGTACTTCACATTTAATTCTAATGCGTAGAAGGTATACAAATATATGTATTGATTGGTCAAACTGTAACACAGATCTATGAGCTATTCATTATTTTTAACAATATAATATGTTCTCTAAAAAGTTAGGTAATTTGTTGTTCTAGTTCGACTTCCATGACTTATATTTTGTGGTAAAATATGAAAGTCTTGTCTTGATGACGTGTTCACATACGCCTTTACTCAAAATAGGCGTGATGAGATTTTATCGAAGGGCTTTAAAATGGTATTATGTGTCAAGATAACCCTCAGCTCAGATCTAAATGAGGCCATGCCATTTAAAAACCCATGCTGTATACAGCTAATGACCTTAATGGTTAATAAATCTCCTGCTGGAAAATGGCGGTGAGTATTAAAATGTTGTTGACACGAGCAATACAATCAGTAATCATTTACCGCTCAGCTGCAACTAATTTCGCAAGTGATCATAGTTTTGAAAATAGAAATTGGACGGCTCCTTCATGTGTGTGTGTGTGTGTGTGTGTGTGTGTGTGTGTGTGTGTGTGTGCAGAAGCAATTTAATGAAATGAATAGGATCGACTGTAATAAAAAAAAATCAGGAATTTCGACAAAATGGGTTATTCACGCCACCCGTAGGGGAGGGGATGGGTGTGACATCATACGGTTTGGATAAGAATGACCTAACCAGGATCCCAATCGTGTACTAATGTAATATTATATTCATACCTATTCACGTATTAGTGATTGTATACATGTGGGTAATAGTACCCAGCGAAAATGGCTGACTGAAAAAGTGTTGATTCTTGTGCAAACAATACAAAAAGGTGTTCAGCGCCTCAGTCTTCTTTCGAAGTTAAGTTAAATTACAAATTTGGGGCGATAAATCCGGGTTGATTAATTATGGATCTAATTATACCCGAAGCATGTTTTCTTTTTTTTAAAAACGTAAGAAAATGAGTTATGTTGATGCGATCCGGATATCGCTCTGTCATTTCCGTTAAGTCGGAGAAATAATTTCAGAAGTAGCAACGGAATAAAAATCAGTTGGTGTGTGAGTGTGATGTGATTGAGATTTTTAACGTAGCATTAACAATTTTTCAGTCATATCGCTGCGATGTCTGCAGTGTGACAGTTTATAGTGATGTCTAGCACTGGAGCATCATGCTACAGACATGTAGCATCATGTCCCACCCAGTCACATTATCCTGACAACAGGCCGACCAGTCCTAACACTAACCTCTTAATGCTGAGCGCCAAGCGAGGCA